>CAUYSK010091659.1:0-21207 GCA_963575035.1 Avahi laniger
AGGGTAGTGGTCAAAAAAAGAGTTTTTTTCAGCAAAAGAAAAAAAAAGAATGATGTTAACATTTCATGGTGACATGCAAATCAAAACAAAAACATCCAGGGATCAAAAATTAAAAACATACTTATAGCCTTTCTTCTATAACTCAGGAACCAAAATGTCCATTCTCTACTTAATAAGGCTATGTAAGGAGAACAAAATTTCAAAATGAGGGCCAGACATGGTGGCTCATGCCTGTAGTCTTAGCATTCTGGGAGGCCAAGGCAGGAGTATTGTTTGAGCTCAGGAGTTTGAGACCAGCCTGAACAAGAGCGAGACCCCATCTCTACTAAAAATAGAAAGAAATTACCCAGAGAACTAAAAATATACAGAAAAAAAGCCAAGAATGGTGGCGCATGCTTGTAGTCCCAGCTACTCGGGAGGCTGAGGCAGAAGGATCGCTTGAGCCCAGGAGTTTGAGGTTGCTGTGAGCTAGGCTGAAGCCACGGCATTCTAGCCCGGACAACAGAGTGAGACTCTGTCTTAAAAAAAAAAAAAAAAAAATTCAAAATGAGATAAATAGTAGGTGTGGTGGAACATCAAGGAGATATTTGTGTTGCCCCAAGGATCAGGTAGAATCACCATAAATTGTATCATCAATGTTATAGAATGTTGAAAACAAGAATTTTTAACTTAAATCAAAATTGTAGAATGAATAGACTATGCGTATATAAGACAAAAATGCCAAACATACTTCCAGCTCTTTCACACTTTTCCCAGACACACTCATTAATTTATGCATTCAGTCCACATAGTTATTGATCATCGCTGGGATCCAGGCACTGTGGTAAAGTACTGAAAAGAACAGACAAGTTCTTTGATCTCATGGATCTTATGCTTTATCAGGGAAGACTACAAATAGACAAATAAACTAATAAATAACACCCTCAACTGTTACAAGTGCTGTGAAGGACATGACCAAGGGGATCTGATGGAGAACACAGGTGGATCCTACTTCAGAAGGCCCAAGGAAAGGTTTTCCTGAGGAGGTCAAATTAACAGCACATAGCTGGACCGTTTCAAACATGTAGAACAGCACAGGGATTCTTGGCTGAGAGTTTGGCATATCCTAGAGGGCTGCCCAGATGCCCTGATCTTTGGAAGAGATGAAGAAAGCAAGATGAAATAAACTTGAGGTGATAAGCAGAGTCAAAATCACATAAGGCCTTGTTGATCGAGAAAGGGAATTGCTTTAGCCTTGGTTTGGTGAGAGATCACAGGTGGTAGGGAAATAGCATGTAAATAGGAGCAACTGACATCATTTCTACTTGCTGATGTGGCTCCTTGGGGTCCTGATCTTGGGGAAAGGTGGGTTCCAATCCAAGTGTACACTTTTGAGATTGACCTTCTGACATAAATAGTAAGCAATACTGTATCATATATATATTAATGTAAACATTTGTTACAAGGTTAGATCTATATTAAATGTTCTTATCAAAATAATAATAATAATGAAGAGGTTGGGGGAAACTTTTGGAAAGGATGGATATGTTTATGACCTTAATTGTACTGATACTTTCACAAGTGTATACTTAATTTCAAACTCATTATCTTATATGTATATATATATTAAATATGTACAACTTTCTTTATGTTAATTGTTCCTCTATAAAGTAGTTTAAAAAAAAGTAGTACAGCATGTACTCTCCATTTTAAAAGTAACCAACTTTGCCCTTAGCTGTTCAGTACATTCTTACTACTGAGTTGAATTTAACCTAATGACAGAATAGGATATCGGACTTTGTATAAAGGACTCATGGATGGATTTGGTTTAGAAGGTGAGACTACAATTTATTTTTTTTCAGGGACATTCAGAAAAACAATCTGGTTATGAGATTTTTACACTGCTGAAAATGCTGAAATCTAAGTCATCTTTTAATTCTTAAATTCTTCCCTGAGGATGTGGAGTTCATTCATATTTAAAGAAGAATTGGAAGCACTAGGGAAAAACAACAACAATGAACAAATTCTTCATTCACTAGCTATTGTCATCTTGTAAGATTCTTGTTCCCTCAAAAGAAAATGAAGAGGCAGGGTAAATCATAAATTGTTACATTTTCAATAGCAATTAAAAAGGAAAATCTTGTAAGAAGGGAAACGCTGAGCTGAAATGTCTTTAAACAACCTGGTATGGGGCTTTATAGTATAATAATTAGAAAAATATGCATATTTAAATTTCAAGAAATAATTTTGTAACAATATCCTAATCTACATTTGCATACTTGAACACTTCTCATTAGAATGTGTTGTCATCCCATACTATGTGAGTTTCTTACAGTTGCTATAACAAATTACCACAGTGGTGTAAAACAACACAAATTTATTACTTTACAGTTCTGAAAGTCAGAAGTCTGAAATATGTCTTATCAGTATAAAATCATGGTGTCATCGTTGTTAGTTATTTTTTTTTTTTCCTGAAGGTCCTGAGGGGAAAAATCGATTTTGTTGACTTTTTTCATCTTCTAGTGAAGCTGCCTGTATTCCTTGTCCTATAGCGACTTCCTCCTTGTTCAAACAACATCACTCCAACCTCTGCTTTTGTCATCACGTTTTCTTCTTTTCTGAGGCTGACTCCTTCTGGTTTCCCTTTATATAGACAGCTGTGATTATATTAGGCCAAAACAAATCAAGTTACTTAACCTAATCACACTTGCAAAGTTCCTTTTGTCATAATGTAACATTCCTGCGTTCCATAGATTAGGCCATGGATAGAGAGGGTAGGTTTATTCAGTTTATCATATCCTTTAAATCAAATTCATCAATAATTTTATATTCTAGTTTATATGTCCCATTCTCCTTGAGACTTCTTCTTTTGCCTATTTGTAGAATATTTAAGTATTTTATTTTTCCAAAGCAGCCTGAGAACAACACAATAGCAGTCCCAGTCAAAACACAATAGTCTTCCTTTTTCTTTGTGTCATCTATGATTTCTTTCCTCAGTGTTTCATAGTTCTCTTGCTCAAGGATCAGTAGAATCAACATTGTTAAAATGTCCATACTGTGCAAAATGATTTACAGATGCAATGCAATCTCCATCAAAATATCAGCATCATATTTCACAGATCTAGAAAAAACAATTCTACACTTCACTTGGAACTAGAAATGATCTTGACTAGCCAAAGCAATCTTAAGCAAAAAGAACAAACCTCAAGCCATCACATTACCATACTTCAAACTATGCTACAAGGCCATGGTATCCAAAACACCATTGTCTTGGCACCAAAATAGGGACAGATCACTGGGACAGAGCAGAGAACCAGTTATAAAACTATCCACATATTGCCAACTGATCTTTGACAAAGCAGACAACAATATACACTGGGGAAAAAAAAATCCCTATTCCAAAAGTGATGCTGGGAGAATTGGATAGTCACATGCAGAAGAATGAAATAGGATCTTTATTTCTTACCATTCACAAAAATTAATTCATGATGGATAAAAGACTTAAATGTAAGGCATGAAACCATAAGAATGCTAGAAATATTGAAAAAACTCTTTTAGATTTCAACCCAGGAAAAGAATTTATGAAGAAGATCCCAATGGCAATCACAGCAAAAACAAAAATAAATAAATAGGACTTGATTAAATTAAAAAAACTTCTGTGCATCTAAAGAAATAGACAACCTATAGAATAAGAGAAAATATTTGTAAGCTATATATCAGATAAAGGGCTAATAACCAGAATTTACAAAGAACACAGTCAAGTCAACAAGAACAAAACAAACAACCCCATTAAAAAGTAGGCAAAAGACATGAACAGAAGCTTTTCAAAAGAAGGTACACAAATGAACAATAAACGTGAAAAATGGTTAAATGTCACTAATCATCAGGAAATGCAAATTAAAACCACAATGAGATATCACCTTACCCCTGTTAGAATGGCTTTTATTAAGAAGTCCAAAAACAATAGATGCTGATCTGGTTGCAGAGAGAAAGGAACCCTTATACAGTGTTGATGGGACTGCAAATTAGTATGACCTCTGTGGAAAAAAATACTGAGATTCCTCAAAAAACCAAAATAGACCTACCATTTGATTCAGCAATCCCACTACTGGGTATTTACCCCACAGAAAATAAATCATTTCATCAAAAAGACACTTGTACTTGAATGTTTACTGAAGCACAATTCACAATTGCAAAGATGTGGACAACTCAAGTGTTCATCAATTCATGAGTGAATTAACAAAATATGGTATACGTACACTATGTAATACTACCCCTCCAAGAATTAGGATGAATTAATGCCTTTTGCAACAATTTGGATGGAACTGGAGACCATTATTGTAAGTGAAGTATCTAAAGAATGGAAAAGCAAACACCGCATGTACTTGCTATTAAACTGGAACTAACTGATGAGCACATAAGTGCACAGAGGGAAGTAAAACTCAGAGGAAATCAAGCAGTGCGGGGAAGGGATGGATGAAAACCTACCTAATGGGTACAATGAACACTGTCCGGGTGATGGGCACATTTATAACCCTGACTCAAGCATAATGAAAGTGATCCATGTAACCGAAAACATTTGTACTCCCATAATATTTTGAAATAATAATAATAATAAAACATGATTGTCTCTCTCTTCCTGGATAATTTGAGGTCACCTAGGTCTTATTGTAAATATCCAGTAAAATACTCAGATGGCTGAGTTAAATGAGGTATTCCATTCTAAATCTCCTTCACTCCTTTACTTCAAATTAGGTATGTTCCTACAGGATGTAGAGAATATCAACAGGTTTTTTGTAATCTTTAAAATTATAAGACTCCTCTCTCGCTATATTTTTTAATACCAAGCAGGCCACACACCTGAATCACTTAGATGTCCTCAATAATTTTTAAGCAGCCCATTAAGAAAGGGTCAGCTACCAGTTGGAAGCTGGATAAAAGACTGAGCTGGTACTAGAGTGTTATCTGTGTTTTTTAAGTACGGTGAGACATTGATGGGGAAAATTGGAAGTGTTTATTCATATATTCAGCCTCTTTTTATATCTCTCACACTTTGTAAAGCCTCCCTCATTCAAAGGTTTTAGTGACCGTGATATTTAGAAAAAACAAAAGTGTGTTTCATCTATTTTAATCTATTTGACTAATATTCACCATTGACTCAACCCAATCACAGTGTAGGTGTCTCTGTTTGTCTCTTGCATTTCAAAATGTCTCCTGTAGTCCTCCCATTCTCCCCAGCCCAGCCCAAGAACACTCTTCTATGTTGTTTTATCATTTATTTGTTTTAATCAAACTCAACTTACTATTTTTTTTCCTCATGTAGATATCAACCCTAACCTTATTTGACTGGGAAGATCTATGACTAAGCAGTGATGGCCACAGAGAAATAGTTTGAACTTAATGAGTTATTGAAAGTTAGAATGGGTTGTCTTGGGAGGTAGTGAGCTCTCTATCACTGGAATTCAGTGAAGGGTTAAAAATACTAAGATCAAGAACCCAGGAAGGGGTTTAAAACTTTTCTTTTGATTTCCTCTCTTTTTTACCCATTGTCTGCCTACTGCCACTTGCTTGAGAGATTTGTTTGTTTCTCTTGGTCAAATAAAATGTAAGGGATCAGAGATTCCACAAAAATTTGGGTGCCAATGCTTTTTCACTTTTCAGCCCCACTTAAAAGGATGGTGGACTAAATTAGAATTTAAGCCTAAAGATCATCCCTAACTATTAAGAGTGTGCCTTTTTTTTTTAAGTATCCTTTTTCTATTGCCCTTTGCAAACAAAGCAAGATGGCAGGAGGAGGTAGACAGAGTTTTGAGTGCATTAGTTTGGATCCATTAAACCAACAACAATTAAGACTTAGCTTATACTTACAGACTTGTTCACCTCCTAGAGTCTAAAATTCTATCCAATATTTTTAATTGAGACTTTATCATACTACATGCATTAATAAACATAGCCTATCTATCTATATTGATAATATAACTATCAAGCTATCTTTGAATAATATGAGGCCTGGCATTAGTTTCTAGTGTCATAAGTATATATTTTATTGCTTTTCTTTACCCCTTCAAGAGAAGGCCAGTGTCCTGGGTCCCTCTTTATAAAAGCATCTCTATTAGTTAGGTCATGCTCTAAGCCAACAGCTTGTATGTATCCTTCATTAAATTAGAGACTTAAATGTGGTTTCATTTTTCTGCCCAGTTTGTTGTGGAACCAAGCTCAGCCTGCCTTGCAAATGCATACTTCAAGGGCGTAGGCTTCATGTGAATAATAGCTTTTATCTATGTAGGAATCACACTTGATGATCCGTAACTACCAAGCTTTGCCACTCATAAAATACCCATCTCAATTAGTGAATTAGCATCCCATCAAGTAGATGCCAAAGATGTGAAATCTTGAGAATGTTCATTCATTGCAGCTAATGAAAATGTGTTTAGAAACTGCTTCTCCAAATGAATCACTAGCAAGAAATTGGCTTATTATTGTAGACTGTATTTGGTTTTGCAAAATCAATCTTCTCTTCAGCTATGTCATCTAGTAGCTCATCAGATATTTAAAGCATCAAATGAACTGTCTGCCTTTAACTGTTCTTAGAAATTGGGATATTTTTGCAGTTTATCAAGTGACATTACAGCAATTATCATACCTATTAAAAATACAGCTACAGCAAAATAAATGAATAATTATTATGTTTTTTAAATATAATCTTTCTGTTCACATTTTGTCAGCATGGGTTAAAAAATAGCTGATTTTTTGTGAAGGGTGGTACGGATTCCAAGAAAACATAGTTAAAAATATTAGGCATCATACATTATTTCAAATGTCTGTAAGTATTTGCATTGCACATTATGAAAACCTTGATGTAAAATGCCACAATTGAAAGGAAAAGTGTTAAAATTGTCAGCCCTATTATATCATCTCTGAAGCCCAATTTGTCTTTTTTTTTTTTTTGGAATATTGTAATGAGCCTGGCTCATTTTCCTTCCTACCATTTATCTTTACGGTAGTAATGGAAAATTTCCCCCTTAGGCAGAGCATGCTATTCTTGTCTTAGACGATTAGGCAGAAATGAAGGAGATCATAAAGGTGAGAGATTTCTACACAAACAATATGATGCTCAGTACAGTAATTCTCACAATTTAGGCCAAGGAATTCTAACTGAACTCAACAATAGTGGTTTTGTGATGTAGCAGGACCCATAGAAAACAAATAAAGTTTCTATTTCTTACCACACTGGGAGGTCTGTGGAAAGATGCCTCGGCCTTTCTCCAAATGCTCAGTTAGCTGTCAAACAATATAATAATTTAATTAGAGAATGTAAAGGAATAATTTCAAATATATGGAGACTAGAAAAATAAGAATGAAATAATTGTATTGTATTTTAAATAGTAGAATTTTTCTTTTTTAGTTCTTTGTTGAGGATTAGAGTCTTTGTTTCAGATGTAACTGGATCAAAGAATGTTCATTTCTATTATGCCTCCTCTGGAAGCCAAGACATTACCCCTACATTTGAGAAAGACCATGAAAGGAAAGATACTAAAACTGAAAGTTACTCCATCCTCTGTCCTCTTCTACTAACGTGAATGAGGCCACTTAAATCCACTAAGCCTATTTCCTTACCTGAAAATGGAATTACAGATTGGTTTGAACCATATAAAACTCCCGTCTAATCATTTTTGACCTACTAAAATGACAAACAGTTTGTTCGCAGTGTTGCTGTGAGAATCAATGACAAAAAAAGAAAACTGTACGCGGAATGGTACAATCAATTCCCTTTATTCTTCGGTAATGAACCCTCAAAGTCTTCCAGATGCTGTATTGGCACCAAAGATCTTGCCAGGAATAAGGAAGCATCTGTGATGATGAGTATGACTGCTATTATTAATCAATAAATATGCCTAGAACTTTGCATGTGGTATCTGATTTAATTCTTATAGTATAAGGTAGGTCCTATAATAATTTCCATGATATGGAAAAGCAAACTGAGGCCAGCTATTAGGAACTAGACTCAAGAAGAATACCTGGAGAATCCAAGATTTTAACCAGTACTGTATAATATCTTCCAAGAGGTCAGGGAGCCAACTTCAACATTATTAATAGAATTTCCTGTTTTCAGTCTGCTTTACAAGCCCTTAACATTTAATAGTAATTTATTATTGTATAATATTTATAATAATGTTTAGACATATATACTCTGTGATTAGACTTCTAGGACTCAAGTCCTAGCTCCTTAACCCATTAGCTATATGAGTTTATAACACTGGATAAGTTATATTTTATTTATTTATTTTACTTATTTTTAGCTAGTATGTATTTGATTTGTAGGTAACAGCCAATGTTTTAGGCATTTTGTTGATGTTATCTTCCTTAATATTCACAACAATTCAAGTAGATGGCATTAAGATTTCTATTCTGTAGAGGTAGAAAATTGGGCACAGAGAAAATGCATAATTTACTAAGGTCATACAACTAGAGAACTGAGACAGAATTTGAACCCAGAAGTCTAATTCCAGGTTTCACACTCTTAACCATTATGCTGTGTTTAACCTCTAATTTCCATTTCCTTGAGTTTTTTTTTTTTAGACAGAGTCTCACTCTGTTGCCCGGGCTAGAATGCCGTGGCATTAGCCTAGCTCACAGCAACCTCAGACTCCTGGGCTCAAGAACTCCTTCTGCCTCAGCTTCCCGAGTAGCTGGGACTACAGGCATGCACCACTATGCCTGGCTAATTTTTTCTACATATTTTTAGTTGTCCGGCTATTTCTTTCTATTTTTAGTAGAGACGGGGTCTTGCTTTTGCTAAGGTTGGTCCCGAACTCCTGAGCTTAAATGATCCATCTGCTTTGGCCTCCCAGAGTGCTAGGATTACAGGCGTGAGCCACCGCAGCGGGCCCCATTTCCTCAATGTTAAGATGAGATTTAATAAGAATATGCATGAAAGGACTGGCACATGCTATGTTCAGTAAAAGTTTCCTATTATTATTTTTATTTTTTTAATCAATTTTCTTACAAACTGTCCTAGTCCATTTTGTGTTGCTATAACAGAAAACTTGAGTTCCAGTAATTTATAAAAAACAGAAATTTTTATCTTATTCTGGAGGCTGGAAAGTCCAAGATCAAGGCACCAGCATTTGATGAGGGCTTTTTTGCTGTGTCATCACATGGTAGAGGGTGAAAGGGCAAGAGAGAATCAACTCCCTTAGCCAAGACTTTTTATAAGGGCACCTAATCCCTTTCATGTGGAAGGAGCCCTCATGGTGTAATCAACTTTTAAAGGCCTCGCCTGTCAATACTATCACATGGACCACACCTGAATTTTAGAGGGAACAAATTCAAACCATAGCAAAAATCCTGCAACAATGATACTTGTTGGACAAGTATTGGGTCCTGATTTCAGATGGAAAATTGAGGCTTACCAAATTTGATTGATTTGCCTAAAAAGACACATCCAAAGAGCTTGGAACTGACAGCTTTGAATCTTAATCTTCTGTTTTTCTCAAATTCAATCTTCCATTATTTTTCCACTGTATGATTTGTAATTTCCTATGCATCGAGCATATTGTTATACATGAGCTCTTTTTTATTATGAAAAAAATATACATGCACATCGTATAAACTAAACTATCACATGGTTCTATTTGAATCTTCCTTCAAGCATGAGGCACTCATTTCCCCAGCTACTGGGTGTATTCATGGCTCACAGTTCACAGCTGAGTTGATTTCCAAGCACTATCTTCAGCCAATGACAGCCACTTGTGTTATTGCCTGTCTTTTGAATAAAAGTCATTTTAACTGGTGTAAGATGGTATCTCATTGTAGTTTTGACTTGTATTCCCTGATGATTAGTGATATGTATAATTTCTTCATATACCTATTGGCCATTTGTGTGTCTTCTTTTGAGAAATATCTATTCAGATTTTTCACCCATTTTAAATCAAATTTTTTTTTTTCTTTAGAGTTGTTTGAGCTCCTTATATATTCTGGCTATTAATCCCTAGTCAGATAGGTAGTTTGCAAATATTTTCTCACATTCTGTGGGTAGTTTCTTTACCTTGTTGATTTTTTTCTCCACTGTGCAGAAGCTTTTTAGCTTAATGTAACTCTATTCACTTTTGTTTTGGTTGCTTGTGCTTTTGAAGTCATACGTAAGAAATCTTTGCCAGGACCAATGTCCTGGAGTGTTTCCCCAGTGTTTTCTTCTAGTAGTTTTATAAGTTCAGGAGGGGAAAGGAGAAACCTCATGTTGTGTTGGTGGGAGTGTAAATTAGTACAGCTATTGTGGAGAGAAGTATGAAGCTTCCTCAAAATACTAAAAATAGAATAGAACTACCATATGATCCAGCCATGCCACATCTGACTATACATCAAAATAAGGAAATCTGTATATCAAAGGGACACATCCATGTTTATTGAAACACTGTTCACAACAGCCAAGATATGGAATTAAACTAAGTGTCCATAAATGGATTAATGGATAAAGAAAATGTGGTACACATACATAATGGGATATTATTTAGCCATAAAAAAGAATAAAATCCTGTAATTTTCAACAACATAGATGGAACTAGAGGACATTATGTTAAATGAAATAAGCCAAGCACTGAAAGACATATATTGTATGTTACCACTCATATTTTGAAGCTGAAAAAAAAATGAACTCATGAAGAACTTCCTATCTAGAGAGTAGAATGAGGGTTACCAGAGTCTGGGAAGGGTAGTAAAGGGGAGGATAAAAAGTCGATGGTTAATGGGTACCAGAACACAGTTCGATAGAATACAATATAGTATTTGGTAGCACAATAGGGCTACTATAGTTAACAATATATAAAATATTTTTAAATAACTAAAAAAGTGGAATGAAAATCTTCCAAATAAAGAAATCAAAAATTCTTGAAGTGATGGATACCCCATTGCACCGATTTGATTATTGCACACTATGGCCAGATCAAAGTATCTCATGTACCCCCAAAATATGTACAACCATTATATACCCATCACAATTAAAATTTTTAAAAAGTTAAAAAATCCAAAGAGAATCTCTCGACTCAACAACATCTCTCCCTCTATAGAGAGCCCACATTCGACCATGAGTCATGAAGTGGTCTAAAAAATTGATCCCTTTGTCTCAAGGTGGGGAAACTCTGAATGATAAACCAACTCCAGAGTTCCTGGTGTGTTCTGGTATTTGTCAAGTCCTTCGGTCATCTCTGAAAGGAAATAGAACCAGGGCACAGTCCCTTTTCTCTGCTCAATATTATACCCATCATTCCCCCACAGGGCTTGATGCAGAGAGTTCTTCTGGGTAAAATCCCTGCATGCAGATCTCTATCTCTGAGTATGTTTTCTGGAGATAACACACCCACCTAGGCTATCAAGAACCGAGGCTTGCTTTGCATCTCACCCTAGCGTGATATGGAACTAGAACATCTCCATAGTTTCCAGACGTGTTTGGGACCACAGTGCCTGTGATTAGGGCTCTCAGATTCCAACCATTTGCCTATTCCACCATGATACTTTTTTCAATACTTTCAGCCTTGAAATACATAATAACTGACCCATAACAACAAAACACAAACATGTGCAACTATTTTTTGGCCATGAGTCCCAGTTCCTTGTCTTTGGTTCAGTGTCTTGGCTTCATTTTCTTCATTTAATTTTCCATCTTTCATCTCTCCCGTAAGTTACATTTCTAATTTTCTTCTTCTTCTTCTTCTTTTTTTTTTTTTTTTTTGAGACAGAGTTTCACTGTGTTGCCTGGGCTAGAGTGTCGTGGCGTCATCCTAGCTCACAGCAACCTCAAACTTCTGGGCTCAAGCGATCCTCCTGCCTCAGGCTCCTGAGTAGCTGGGACTACAGGCATGTGCCACCATGTCCGGCTAATTTTTTCTATGTATTTTTAGTTGTTCAATTAATTTCTTTCTATTTTTAGTAGAGACGGGGTCTCACTCTTGCTCAGGCTGATTTCAAACTCCTGAGCTCAAACAATCCGCCCGCCTCGGCCTCCCAGAGAGCTAGGTCTAATTTTCTTCTTGATATTTGAATCTTGTATTCTGTAGTGAATTTCTGTTTTTATACATACTTCCAGGGACAAACACATTCTGTTGTTGGAGGTGAACTCTCTTCACTCTGGTTTCTTCCTGAAATTAAAAACCTCATCCCCATTTCAAACTCAGAAATTAATTCAGTCACCATCTGACTGCATATATCTTCATATATCATGAAAAATACCACCTTTACGACTCATCCACTACTTTCCAAATTTCATTACATGGAACTGGTCTCAAAAATTGTTAAAGGTATTCTGCAAGAACGGAAAGAAAAAACTTTTAAAAAGGTCATTTGGTAAAATTGCATTTCTAAATCCCCCTTTAAGGATTCACATTTTGCTTTTCATGTTAAAGGCTATCATAATTTCAGCAATAAAGAAACCATGCCTTTCTTTACTTCTCCTATTTTCCAAATCCGAATTGACTATAGGATGTTTTTTATTTCTCTGTAAAATATATGGCAACCTTTCACAGAGCTATTGTTTTCCCTGGAACAAGTTTGAGGTTCATCTAGTCCAATCTCTGACCTAATTTGGGATCCCCTTCTATAGCTGACAGGGATATTCTCGCACAAGGATAGATTTACTGCGTTTGTATTTCACTTGACTTTTGCTTTTCATTTCAAGAATTTGTGTTAAATTTTTCATACAGATAGAGGGCATGAAAATGAATACAATGGCAGTCATCATACATCATATCTTCCCTGTGCTCCAGGATATAACAGTCATGGCTGAAGGGACATTTAATGAATAAGGTCTAGACTGTTCCTCCAGCCTTGGCATGAACATCACCAGGGAATAAAAACACAGCCTTTCATAAGGCAGACAGGTTCATTGCTGGACTGTTCTAATTATTATAAATTATCTTTATTATCTCTTCTATATACCTATCCCATATTGAACTTCTGGAGCAACAAAGAAAACAAGTCTTTTTTTTTTTTATATGATGTATTGTCTTTTCAGATATTTGAAGGCAACCAACTTAACCTACTCAAGACTTCTTGTCTCCACCTTAAACATAAATTAGTCCTGTAATGTTCCACAAATGGCATGTTTTGTAGACTTCACATGCAATGTCTTCCTCCCATGGGCATGTGCTAACTTACCACTGGAGCTCATCTCTCCTACTCCTAGCTACTCCTAGATACTGTATTTCTATAAAAACATTCAGTCCTGTGGGCAGTCACTTGAAGATGTACCTGAAATGGGATAGAATATTGCTTCATTGTTATAAACAAAGAAGTGAATTTTGCATTTTCTCTCACTGGTAAAAACTAGGGTTTGCCTTTAAATAAATGACTAGATAAGAAAATAGAAATCCTATTTTTAATCTTGACTATGATTAAAAGACCTCCTGTGCTGTGAGAGTCACATACGTTTGTGATACACACTCTAGCTGGCATAAGTATCATTTAAGAAATGGGAGCCAGAAGATTGGGGATTGCTGGAATAGTATTAGATTCTCTCTGGGAAGTAAAAAGTCAACACCTATTTTGCTTTATTTTCTCAACTTACAGAATTAACATGGTTATTGCCAATATTTGACATTTTAAACTTCACACAAATTACTCATAGGCACAGAGCCACTTCACACAAATTTTCTTATTTGAACAAAATGTCATTGAGAGGAAATCACAGTGCTGAAAATCACAGCTTTTCAGTAACTGAACATGGTTTAGGGCCTTCATTGGGAACAGGTGTAGTTTGACAATGAACAGCATTCAATGTGGTCTATCAGTAAATATCAATGACCTTTAGCAAATCATGTTTTCTAAGAACACCAAAAGAGGGCAATAGCAAACCAAATCAGACAATAATTTAAGAGTATTAGAGTAATTAACAAAGCAACATAATGAGAGCTTGTTTAATTAGATTATTGATTTTCCTTTTAAGTCAGCATTTATTTCCTTGTTCCAAAGAAAGTTAAATTTAGATTGTGATGTTTACATTGAACTTGCCATCCTGTGTTAATTGAGCCCATAACTACTCTAATTTTTACTGCATACTGGACAGCTTTTGTTGACTCCATGTGATTGTGTTTACAATAGAAACGGGAAATAAATAAGAGAGAAAAGGAATGGCTGCTTTACTGATTATCTTTCTCCTAGAACAGTTGGTTAGTATCTCATCTGATGTCATCATTTTGACTTCTCCATTATCTGCATGGGGTAGAGGCTGAGTGGTGTAGGATGTTCAATTGTATCTCTTTTATCATTATAAACACTACATTTGATAGGACACCCAGCTTGATTGAATCTTGTAGACTCATTGGCTGCTTTATAAGTGCATTTGATATCTCAGGGATCTCAAGAACTTACTCAGATCCAAAAAGAGTTGAAATCATAGCTGAAGTTGGTATAAGTGCCCTGCAAATATGAAAGTTGAGGATGTAAACAGCATAAACTATGGACAGCGACCTCGTCTGCTTTTTTTCAACTGAGAAACAAATATTGAACAATTTTTAAAATTTCTAATGAAAGGGAATTCAAAAAGAAAATAATTCTTAATTTATAAATATTTTATAGGCTCCTAACTTTTCAAATGAAATCTCTAAAGAATGAAGAGAAACCCATCACCCACCAATGCATTTTGAAACATCGTATTAAACATTTCCCAGGGATTTTCTCCACTGTAAATATAAATAATAATAATATATGTTTTCACAAATATAGTAGTTAATAATGTCTGCCTCTTTACCAAAGCTTTAATTTGAAACCAGGAAGGTATGAGAAAAGAAATGGTTTCGATAGGTTTTGTTTATTTTTTCTTAGTTTCAGCTGCTCCATCTGCTAAGAATCCAAAACAAAACATAGTAACAAAAAATGAACAATACTTAGAAAACTAAAATCCAAATGAAACTAGACCAAGGTAAAATACAAAAATTTTACCTTGGTCTAGTTGCCTCCACATATTGTTGTACAATTTATGTACAAAGAAGCAAGTGGTTGCTAAAAATATTAATTTAACTTAATTAATGCATAAATAAGTTGTTATATATGTATTCATATATATATGTGTGTGTGTATAAAATGTATCTACACTGGGCCAGTCGCTGGGCAAAGCCCTTTGTATACATTGACTCTTGTATTCCTTAGAGTAACCTCTAAGGCTAGATAATATTATTTCCATTTTACAAAGGAAATTCATATACAGAGAAGTTAAGCCACCGACTCAAGGTCACACAGCTGCTACGTGGTGGAGCTGGCCTTGACCCTGGACTGAGGCTCCGGAGCGTATTCTCCCTCTTCACATCTTCGTGTTGTAAGCGTTCTCATAAAGTATTACTACAATATAGAAGATAATTCTTCTACTTCTTCTCTCACTGGTAAATAGAAAAATTTAACCTAACTTAAATTACATACATTTCACAACTTTCTCTCTAGAATCAGATACATGGTGATATTCAGTAAATAAAGAGTATCCTTAGTCTCCTATTTTTCTTTTACATAATTTTAAATTTATTCCTCCATATACCCAGGAAACCTACTCTCTCACATTCTACAACAGGTTATTTAAATGCTTAAGGGTCCTGATAAATATTACGCAGCAAACCTCATTATCTGAGTACTTTGGAGGCTGAAGTTTAGGGAGGAATATAGAAAATTTATCAGCCTGATTCTGGCAAATGCAGCATCACTTTATCTTCCTCCCCGTTCCCACTACTCTTCTCGTCCTCAGAGGTCTTGGCAAGAGAGAATAAAGGGACAAAAACTGAGAACGATTAAAAAAATTATTAAAATAGTCAATATTAACATAAATGAGAAATGATCCTACTCTGTTGATATTCTGCTGGAAAAGTTGAAGGATCTCAAGTCTTTCCCACTATAGCATGGAAACTCTAGGCTGGAGGCTCCTCACCAGAATGGGGCAGGAATGAGGAGTGAAGACCGTTAGGGGAGGAGGATAGCGCGGGGGAAGAGAGAGAGAAGAGATCTGCGATACCCATCCAGCCAGGTTCCGTATGCATCGAAGGGTTTCCACCATATGCTAACCTCTGGGTGTGACAGTCACATTGCAATTCTGAGAGTGTTTTAAGAATGACCTGCAGTCATACAGTATCACAAAGATGCTTCTAAAGCCCTGGTTCACTGTAGAATTGGATGTCATCTGGAAGGCCCGTATCTTTAGTCTTTTCAATGTGTGCACTGACCTGAGGATAAATTCTCAGTAGTAGATTCGCTTTTAATGTGGTGGGCTGCCACTTGCAAGTTTGACTTTTGGTACTCCCAGTGAAGACAATTAAACAAACCTCATAATGCTATAATTGAAATGTTAACAGATAATCGCCCATGTAATTACTTCAAGTCATTTTATTATCATTAGAGGAGGATAAAAGTCAGCAGTATAATTTAATATCAAATATTACTTGATTATCGAGATACAGTTAATGTTAATGCATCTGTTTTATAACAACTTGGGAGGTTTCTCTTGGCCGAAGACAATGAAAATACTGATTCTGAGCGCCGGATGTATTACAGGAAGGCAGGAATGCTATCCCAGGTGTCTATCATTTACTAGGGTTATGCTCATCTCATTTATCCTCAGAAATATCTTCTAAAATTGTTAACCTTTCCCCTGGAATACCTCCTGCATGCAGCATATGGGAGAGCATATCTTTATTCCCTTTACAAGTGGAAAGTAGCGGCGATGACGTCTCCGATACTTATTCTGTTCATGCATCCCTTCTCAGTCCTGGGGCAACTCTGTCGTGTTTCCTTCTTCCTGGCACCCTGTGAGCCTCCCACTAGCTCCCTCCTAATGTTCTGAGACTTAGCTGTTCACCATCCACGCATTATTGACTTACTAGTTATTTCAGAATGTCCTATAGTGGTTTTGTTGTGAGATTGATTTTGTTGACTATAATCCAAAGAGTCATTACCATGGTAATAAGTTGCTGAAAATGTAAAAACTGGTCAACTGATCCTTCACTTTGGTAAAGAACCAATTTCAATGTCAAAGTCTTAGAATTTCAGCTATTCAGACTTTTCCAATGATACCCTGTTATAGAAATGTTTGTGTTCCCGCAAAATTTAAGTAGTGAAATCTAATCCTTAATGTGATTGTGTTAGGGGCATTTGGGAAGTGATTAGGCCATAAGGCGAAGCCCTCATGAATAGGATTAGTGCACTTATAAGAGGCCAGAGAGATGGCTAGCTCTCTGTCCACCATGTGAAGATCCAATAGGACAGCAGTCTGCAACCACAAAAAAGGCCCTCACCAGAACCTGACCATGCCGGCTCCCTGATCTCATACTGCCAGCTTCCAGAACTGTGAGAAATAAATTTCTGTTGTTTGTAAGCTACTAGGTCTATGTCACTTTGTCATAGCAGCCTAAACTAACACATACTCCAATTTTACCCTAGGTCCTTTCTTTGAATATCCTCAAAATATTCTAGAGTTGTTTTTCTCTATTAACTTCATTAATAGGTCTTCATTGTAGGTTTACCGATATGCCAATTGTTTGAAACATATAAATCACTTGTAAAAATTATTGTGTTCAAATTCGGTGCCAAAGGGTTTTACACATAACAGATGGTCAGGAATCTGTGTCAAAGATGTAACTATACTTTGCTTATTTTACCTAATTGTGGCATAGATATGTAATACAATATACACAATATGACATTTTAGATTCTTTTTAAAATTAGACCTTGAAAAAATACAAGTTTTAAAAATAGAAGTATTCAGTTGTCATTTTTTTTTTGCAGGTTATTCCTCTTTTCATTTGAAACTGAAAGCTTGAAAGATTTTCTTTTGCATCAAGATGTCAGTGTCAGTTCTTACATTTTTTGTTGATGTATGCAGTACAAAATTCATCATGAAATACTTTATCTGGGAATGACACATATCCATTTATTTGTGTAATGAAAAAACACGATTCATACATAATATAGGTGTTTCTAAGTACACAATGACTGTGAAAACTGATACGTGATCAATGGTTTATTTAATAGATGGGTAATAATTACAGATATATTTTAGGTTTTGGTATTCTGAGTGGTTATATTAATTGTTTCTGACCATGTTACACTGAAGTTCAAATAATTTGTTTTGGAACTCCTTATTCTGTGAGCATTGTTAACTGGCAAAGGCAAATTGTAATATTAATTCATTTTTATAAAACAAAGTCATGAAATTTTTGAAAATCAATATTCAACTTCGCAATTTGGGGTATACAGATCAGGCTATCAATACACTTTTGGAAATGACTTAAGCATAAGAAATGTGCCAGATAATTCTTTTTTTGGTGAATTTCTACAAAATTCAATTTCACTAGAAGAGAGTGAAAAATGAACCTATGTATTAATAATTATTTCTAAATACCCTTGAAGATAAATATTTAAAGAGTTTGTATGGTTAAAATGTCAAACAAAAAATACCAAATTGTTCATTTGAGTTTCATTGGTTAGCGAAAGGTGGGATTTTTCCTTACTTAACATAAGTAAATAAGTTTCTATCAAGAGATTAAAAATTGCTCCAAAACATTTCATTACTTAGTTGCCCAGCAGTTAGGTGTATGGCAGATGAAATGTATACCCAATTCATCAAGCAAAGCTTCAACTGTCTGTGGCTAAAACTATGGGAACATTTCTAGCTCACAGCTGTTGTGTGCCTGACAAGGTTCATACATAATGCTTTAGCATAGGCAGTTATTAGTAAATGATGCAATGGATGGAATAAATTTTGCAGTCTTTTCAAAATTTACAAACTTGGTTTGTTTGTTTGTACAAAGACATCATTACCTATTAGGATACAAGCCTATTCAGATTTGTTTGCCTTCAATTTTTCAACACCCAAGAGAAAGCCATTTTGATATATGCTTGTTACGGGCACCACATATATGAGTTTCTCTGTCACATATATGTTGCCTTTCAATAAATAAATAGTACCATGTGGGTATTCTCCCATTTCTTCAACATGTAGAACAAGTGGATTTCTTGATGCATTTATATTTACAAATGCTTGTTTCGGTTTAGGACCCATAATTTCTGCTGTACTCAGAATAAACTTTTATAAATTTGCCTTTGATAAATGATTTTGATTTCAGCCATGTTTTAACTTAATATATTTACAGCAGCAATGCTTAATCTGTGTGCATTCAAAAACAAACCCAGCTAAATTTTAGACTTTTTTGTTGAGGTTACTAAGTTGTGTTTGATGCACTTACTGCATCACCAGTCATAGTACTTAATATATATTGTTTCTGAGTGACACATTGATGTGTATGTGTGGACGGGGACAAGTTGTGTTTGCATATGAAGCATGTAGAAATACTTTTCATTCCCAAAAGAGAAATCCATTTCCTCGCATTTTTCTTGAAACACGAGGCCCTCATTATCTGTATGTAATTTCCCCTCTTTAAATAAAAATACATGCACAAAAACATTTCACTTTCCTCTTAAATCTTCTGAAAAACAGAGTTAGCGTAATGTGAATTTCAGCTGACATAACCTTAGTGTCTGAAAAACTAAAGAAAACAGTGAGACTCTGGCATGGGAGAGAGAAAATGTTCCTCAGCTCTAGGAGATTGCTGCCACTTCACAGGTATCCTAATTTTTTTGTTTTTAAGAGAAGTAGTATGTCTAGATTTTTTAATACAATCTCCTAATTTTTAAGTATAGAAAAAAATTATTTTGAGTTTGTATGGATGAAACTAAATACTTCTTTGGTAAATAGTTTGTGACTTCTATACTGAATAATTATAGGGCAAATAAAATGTTTTGCATTTTTTTTTCTCAAATTTTACTGTTGAGTATGAATGACTAATGACTATTTAGTGAAACAACATTATTTGAAGGAAGTTTGAAATCTTTGGGTAAAAATAAACAATGTTAATACCTTCCATATATACAAAATTTTTATTTAGAATATCACTCTAAGAAATCTGGACTATGCAAATTGTAAATTAAGGAGAAGTGTTAGACAAAAACTGGTTGAAAGTAATTATTGCGGGGATAAAAATTATGAAGTTTGGCCTTTACTCTGAAGATGATATTGCTGATCATCATTTCTGAAATAATCTTGACTATAATTATTAATAGAATTGAGGTTGCTGAGAGGGTTGCCCAAGTATGGTGGAAAAATCCATTTCAAGCTCAATAATTTTATGATGTACTTCAGAATCAGCTGGAGGATATTATGGAGTTGTCCCATGGTTTTCTTTTCTATCATTGAACACTTGGTGTGCACCACCTACACACATGGCAATGCGCTCATCCTGTGAGGATAGAAAGTTTGGAGCTATAATCTAATAGAGGACAAAGATGTGCACATATGTAACACATGCCAAGCAAGATGTTAGTCTTACAATATATGAGAAATACTGGTAGCTATTGGAAGGGACATTACCATAAAGAGGGGCAATCAGTAATACATATAATCTTTGTAAACTCTTCATTTCTGTCTTTCTTTATCTGGAAGCCAGATCTTTGATTTGAATTATTCAATAAATATTTGTCAGAAATATGATTCCAATGATTTTTCTGAACTGATGATATAATATTTAATGTCCCCTCCTATCCCCAAAACTCCTTGCTTCTTCTGGCAGAGTCCTGTTTAATTTTAAAATTTTCACCTAAAATGACATTACCATCATTGGAACATGTCCCCAAACCTAGACAGATTTAATCATGCTCTTTTCTCTACTTCCACAGCAATCTGTAGACATGTCTATTTATTAGTAGTAAAGTAGTGCAATTCAATCAGAATATGGGGTATATGTTGGTCAGTGTCTTTCTGGGAATTGTATCCTTAAAATATCTACAGGATGTACAAATGAACAAATACTTTGGCAAAAAACAACAGGTTGAAAGATTATTCTCTGATTGCTACTTTTTTTTATTTCAGCATAATATGGGGGTACAGATGTTTAGGTTACGTATGTTGCCCTTGTCCCCCCTCCCCCCCTCAGTCCGCGTTTCAAATATGTCCATCCTTCGGGTGGTGCACAGTGCACTCTTTGTGTAGGCATATCCCCGTCCCCTCCCCCCTCCCAACTCCAAAAATCCAATATATTTTATTCTTATATGTGCAATTATGTTTTTATCAGTTAATACCAATTCGATGGTGAGTACATGTGGTGCTTATTTTTCCATTCTTGGAATATTTCACCTAGTAGAATGCATTTCATCTCTATCCAGGAATATGCAAGAGGTGCTACATACCATTGTTTCTTAAAGCTGAAT
>CAUYSK010091663.1:0-27673 GCA_963575035.1 Avahi laniger
TTTCTATATATTTTTAGTTGTCTGATTAATTTCTTTCTATTTTTGGTAGAGACGGGGTCTCACTCTTGCTCAGGCTGGTTTCGAACTCCTGAGCTCAAACAATCCGCCCGCCTCGGCCTCCCAGAGTGCTAGGATTACAGGTGTGAACCACCGCGCCCGGCCCGAAATGGCAGTCTTTCTGTACATCTTGGAATATCCTAGACTAGGAAGGACAAACGTCACACAAATTTACAACTTAAAAAAGAAGTATGTTTACCTATAATGATAATAAACGTTTACCTATACCTTTAAATATTAATAGATAAAATATACGGACATCAAAGAACTTTTACATATTAAATTTTATGAACCTTTCTGATAATCCATAATACAGGTGCAACAGGTATTAATTATTACTCTGTCTAATGTATAGGGTTAGAAACTGAGGTTTAGAGGTCTGAGAAAATAACTAACCCAAACTGAATTAATGAAACAAGATCAAATTGAATGCCTGATTCCGAGTTTGGCAGTGACTAGTGCTTAATGAATACTAATTTTCCATTTTGTTTTACTGCTAGGATACAATGGGAAGAAGTAGAATTTGAACTCATGTCTTGGGACTTCTAACCTGTTATGCTTCCCTCTATATCTTTAATATCATCATTTTTATTTTTAAAAAGGCAGTTGACTTTTATTAAGTTGTGAGAACCACTGTGGTGCCATGTAAAGTCAGATTCCCTCAGTTTCCTTCAAGATCATATCCCTGCCTATGACTCTGAACTCATCTTGTGTCATTCTCCCTTTTGGTCAGTGTGTTTTAGTCCAGCTTGCCTTGCTTCAGTTCCAATTTCATGGCATCAGCACTTCCTAGCCTCTTAATTTGGAACATTCTTATTCTAGGTCTTCCTATTTAGTCATTTAAGTCTCAGCTCCAAAGACAGCTCAGTGAGAACTTTCTTATTTAAAATAACTGATCTCCTTCTCCCAACTTGTCACTTTGTAGCCATTTGCCTAGTTTTAATTTTTCTGCAGCATTAGTCACACTCTCAGATTCCTTTTGGTATTTATAAGTCTATTTATTTACTGGCTATTCCCCTCCACCACAAAAATAAAAGAACAATAAGGTATTATTGTTCATTATTGAATCTGTAACACCAAGAACAGTAAGTACTCGATAAACTTATGTTGGAACTTATGAATATATTTTAATATTCAGACATGAAAATGCATAAAGCAGTTCAGATATCAAACATGTTTGGATTCAGATAAACTGCAGAAACATCCAAACTGAAAAAAAAAAAAAGAAACGCATTTAGAAAAATCTGCCTAAAATGAGGAATAGATTTTTAGTGTTTCTCTGGTTTTCCGGGCCATTGTTGTTAAGTCCTCAATGATGGCTCCTCTCTCAAGTTCCATTGATAGATTGTGGTTGTTGTTGGTTTAGCTCCACCTAATTGTGCAACTTCCAATCATGCTGGAAATCTCTGAATTTGAACAGGGACAGTCAAGCTTTTGATTGCAGAAGAGAAAACTTCCCCACATAGGCCACAGCACCTAAATTAGTATAACTGCTGGACAGAAAAAGAAAACACAACTGGTTGTTTTCCAAACCTATATGAGAGAGAAATATAATGTATCCATATTGGAAAGAGAAATGTTTAAACATATAGGAAAATTGTTGTTGAGTCTAAAAGATTAAACATTGAAATTTTGTTGCCAGGAAGATTATAGAATTTTCATTTCTGAAAATGTTAAAAATGAAGCATAGAACTCCTACTGTCACTTTGATATGATTTGAAGATAGGAATCTTAAAATATTTTTATTGTTGTAATCGTCAACAACGACAATATTTGTTGATTGCTTATTGAAGTCATTCTCAAAGAGTAGCCCAAGGACCCCTGGGGTTTCCTGTGATCCTTTCAAGGTATCTACTAGATCAAACCTAACTTTATAAAAATAACGATACATTGCTCTCCTTTTTCATTTTATTGATATTTGCACTGTAAAAGCAATGGTGGCCCAAAATGCTAGCTGCTAGTATCTTTGCATCAGTCAAGGTAGTGGTACCAAGCTGTACCAGTTATTCACTACCACATGCCCATATTTTAAAAAGTGATAATTTCATATAAGATTGTCTTTGATGAAACAGTAAAAAATATTAATTTTATAAAATCTGAACCCCTGAATACTTATCTTTTTAATTCCATGTCACAAAATGAAAAGCACAGATAAAGTACTTCTGTTGCATTACCAAAATTGTTGTGTTGAAGAAAAGTGCTTGTGCAGATTTTAAGTTGTGAATTGATCTAGTTGCTCATAGAACACCATTTTTACTTGAAAAAATGACAGTTTTGGTTATTGGAACTTAGGTATTTGGCAGACACTTTCATGAAAATGAATTGAGTGAGCCAGTGATTGCAAGGAAAACAAAGACAGTTTTTGCTGATGATAAAAATTCAGTCTTTCACATGAAAATTTTAATTTTGAAACATTTTTATCTGCCAAAGTAAGCTTGACTGTTTCCCAATACTTGAGGACTTTTCAGATAAGATTGATAATGATACTAACCAGTGTGGTGATTTTGTAAAATGTGTTAATGTTTGAAAGATCTATTAATATATAGCTGAGTAAACCAATATTTTCCAAATAATCAATACATATTTTTGCAAAATCATGTATGTGTGGAAGATTGATTCAAAGTGTAAGTTAGAACAATGGAATTCAATGTACTAGGGTATTCTTCCACATTGCAACTAAACTCTAAGAAATTACAACTTGTCAAATTTGGTATAATATCAAGGAAGTATAACCACACTTATCTGAAAAGACTATTAAAATCCTCTTTCTTTTCTGGTTACATGTCAATGTGAGGCTGGATTTTCTTTATACACTTCAACCAAAATAACAGATAGAAACAAAAAAATTGGTTGCAGAACGAGATTGGAGAATTCTACTGTCTTCTATTAAGCCAGACATTAAAGAGTTTTGTAAAAATACAGAGTAATGCCCCTTTATCACTAGTTTTTTATTTTGAAAAATAGTTATTTCTCATAAAATATGTTGCTTGTTTTACCATGCAATGGGTTTACTATTACTATTTTAACATGATACTATTTTAAATATTATCAATATTTAATTATTTTCAGTTTTCATTTGCAATATAGTAAATATCAACAGACTTCATCAACATAAACAAAATGCTCTCTTGGGCTCTCAATAATTTTCGTGAGTGTTTGGGGGTCCTGCAACTAAAACATTTGAGAACTGCTGGTTTACTTTATGCCTGGATTTGTCTTCAGAGTTTAAATTTTATGGTCTCTTGCTTCATTTTCAGAAATAAAAACCACAGTCACTTCCATAGATTCTTTTCCATTATGTTGTTGCAATGATATTCACAATTTAACTTTTTAAAAATTCCTTCAAAATTTCTGAAGGCAATAGAGAAACTTTAAAGATTTGAGTTAAGTTATGCCTTACTTTTTTCATAGATTCATATGACAAAGTAATATTATGGTTAAAATGATAGCATAATTACACCTTAAACAAATAATGAAAATGTATGGACTATGACGTAGTCTGTTACTTGGCATTTGAAAAAGATGATAATTATTTCATGATTTGTTTCCTACTAACAAAGTATAGTATGTCCTGCCAAATAGTAGGTGTTTAATAAATTATAATTGAAAGAATGACTAAACCTGTGTGCAGCTGAGAGCCCTGATGAGGCAAGCCAAATAGCGCTTTGGATTCCAAGTGGGATCTCTGTTGAACAGATGACAGATTTTGTAAGCCTAGTAACCACATTTTCATACTGCCTCTTCATATTTTGTTTTTATGTATACTTTCTATGTTTTTTGTCTACCTTATTTTAGCACTATTTTTGTGTGCATTGCAAAATTGTACACCACATAATTGTAAATTAATGAGATTGTTTTTCATAGTGATTCGTAGAACTTTCTAGTCTCATTATTTTACTTTTATAACTAATATTTGGATTATATTTTATATTTACAAAATCATGGCTTAAAAATCAATTTAGAGACAATTTTGAAAGATCTTTGTGAAAAGAAGAATATTATTTCAACTTGGACTGTTTGTTTTTAGGTGCCTGCCATATGCTATGTGAATAGATTCCTTTAGATATAAGTGATACTGATATAATCTGATATCACAGATCATTACCCAAGCATGAAACAAAATTAAAAATTAATTGGATTTGTAATTGTTTAGCTTTAATCTTCTATTTCAGTAGAGAAGGCCAATTCATGGCTCAGAATACTGCATTGTTTTTTCTAGGAAAATAGATTTCAAAAACTGTTCTTATTGTTTACCTTAATTGTTACTCTTCTGCTGATCTGAAGATTTGGAAAATACCTGATTCAAAAGAGAAAAAAGTAGTGAGTACTATTGTTTCTAGTAAAAAACTGAATGAAGATGGTTTTGATGATTATGGTGGGTGTTATGTCTCTTTATATATTGGCCTAAATATTTGTTTGTATCATGATTCTAAAGCCAATTGGATGAATATTTTAATATTATGAAAAAGCTTTTAGATATTTATTCTTTACATCTCAATCATCGTCTGTATTAAAAATTACATCCTGTAGTCCAATATTTCTCAAAGTCTTGTCCTTGGGTGACCTAGTCAGAAATATCTAATTCATATTACTGGACATCACTTCTGATTCAAGACTCCATTTCTGGATCATAATCTCTGGCTGGGGGAGGGAGGACACAAAAAGCTGAATTTAAAAATCTTTTTAAATGAAAATTTTTATATACAGGGTATACACAAAAATAGAGATGATAAAGGAATGGATCCTAGGGTAATCATCATTTAGTTTCAATAATTATCAGCCTTTTGCCAATTTTGTTTCATTCTTTTTGGCTTAAGTATTTTTTAAAGCAAACCTCAGCCATTATGTTATTTCTCTGCAAAGTCAGATTATTAAAGGTGGATTTATACCAAGCATCCTAAGTGACTTTTTTATGGATCCTTGACATATGAAGGCTCTTCCCTAATAGAGACTTTACAGAGGTTACTTTATTGAACAAAATATTAATTCATTAAATTCTCTATAAAATTTTGTTATATAGTATATCTCTGTACATACTTTTATTGGCTATTAAGGGTATTGTTGTTTTATTTTTTTTGCTTTTAAAACTGAAAATATTCAGGAAGCTGTACATTTTGATGAAGGTTTTACTAAATGAAAGAGTAGTTAGATAACTTTTCCCCATGTGACTTCTGAAACAAAAACTTCTCTTTGTCCCGGATGCTGTGTGGTAATCCTCATTGACTTGATAGAAACTTAAGTTTGTAAGGAATCATCACACATTCTTGAGTATATCTTTGGGTCTATTTAATCCATGCCTTTTGCCAAAAAGGGAAGTGTTGAGTACTTATATATTGAGATTAATGATCTATTAATTTAACTCAGTCAAAATATTCATTCTTATTAAATTCAGGATAGAAAAAAGGAGCAAATCTACTCTCATTGTGATGGGAGATCACTTGGGAACACATGGGAATCAGTCTTCTTTTTAAATATACTGTATTTGCATATATATTTCTTTACATAAGGTAATATTTTTATGTAGCAGTATTTATTATTGTGTATGTGTGTCTATATTTTAACAGGAAAAATAATTTTTAGCCCTTTATATATTACTAGATACCATGTAAGGTGCTTGTTTAATGTCCACCAAAATCCATGAGACATTATGATGCCCATTTTCAGAAGAGGCTGAGAATGCTTGGTAAGTGGTAGAGTGAGGAAGCTCAGGACTGTTTGACCTTAAAGCCACACTTTCTCCACCACGCATTTGCTCATGTACCATTCTGCTGGCATGAAGATACTAATGCAGATACCTAAGTGGAAATTAAATCAAGTGCTATATTTCTCTTTGCTGCTTTCTCCCCTTAAGGTTGGAGGGCCCGATCTTCAGAACAGTCAGTTCTGCTGCAACGTGATGGATAGGTTCCTAAAAATCGTCACACTATGCCAAATTGCATAGTGAGAAACACAGAACTTATGGAAAAGATGAGGCGAGCAGAAAATTGTTCAAAAATTTGGTCAGTGACACTTAGAAAGATAGGGACTTAATAAAAAACGTTTTACACATTAAATGTTAATTACTGATATACTACAATAAATATGGCATAGTACTTTGAGAAAGACCTTAAGGTTACTTGTAGAAGTGGGCATGAGGAGGGTTGAGGCTTGTGTGTTATTGTGAGTGATAGAATAAGGGTTGTCGAAAATCAGAAGAAAAGTTGTAACACTAGATATGGGTAAGTGTGCCCAGTAACACACGTATTGAACTGAGGTAGCTGGAAGTTGTTTGAGGTGTTTGTGTATTCCTGTGTGGTTTGTTTAAGGTGAATACAAGTTTCCGTGTTCACCATATTTTCTGTGGATGAAATCACACTCACAAGCCAGTGCAAAAGGGTGATATTCATATCATTCCCTAATGTAGTATCAACTGCACTGAAACGATTTTATGATTTGAAAATAAGCATTATAGGTAGAATTAAGTGAACGTGGTCTTCTTCTCTCCTCCATCTGTACTTATTTCCCTTGTTGTTTCAACCAGTCTGTAAATACAATTTGTATAATTATACATTTATTCACTATTTGTATTTGGCCTTGAATACTATTTATATATTGATAACTTCCAAATATATGACATTAATCTTGGTCTCTCTCTAAAATTCCAGACTCATTTCTCCAGTTGCAACATTTTTAGGATATTTAATAGACATTTCAAACTGAGCATACTTTAAACCCTTTGATCTTTTACCCCAAACCTGTGACTAACTGATAGACAAGGAAAATCTCAAGCTCGCTTCATAGATGACTCTGCTTGCTATGTTGCTAGTTGCTGAAAGCAGGCTGCTGCCTTTCTAGTGCCCTGTTGGGGATGCCTATGATGGACAGAGGGCAGAGCTATGCATAGTACACTTAGCCATTCATCTTATGTGGAGGCAGAATTGCCCTAAAGTGTAAAGGTACATTCACCCCTGAGCAGTGCTAATCGTGTAGCTGATTGGTCAGCACCTCGGAAGAATCAAGACTAGAGACAAGACGTTTGGAGAAGAGGCGTGTGAGTAGACCACTGGGAGTCAGCACTAAGTATGAAGGGGCATTTTCCAAAAGGCTCTCAAAACCAGGAAGTCAGGGTGAGGCTCCATTACATATCTGCCAGACTCTATTCTGTCAGCACAGTGCCATTAACAGCAGGATGGCGGGAATCAGATTATGCGTGGGTCTGACAGCGTGAGCTCCCTCTTACCGAGACTGATCTAGCAACTGCTGCTGCTGAATGTCCATGCAATAAGCAGCAAGGAACACAGCTAAGCACTTTCCAATAAAAGTGGTAGATTGATCCCAACCAGACTTTTTCACTCCAGAGGAGGCAGCAATTCACTCCTATTGGAATTAATACTTACTTTAGCTAATGATTTACCTTCGAAGTACCTTTCCTAACACCATCATCTGAAGGCTTAAAGAATCCCTGCTTTAAGCACACGGAAACCTGCATCACGTGGCTACAAAGGTACTCCTGTGAAGGAAGTGTGACAATGGGCACAATGTCATTGGCTTCACCATATACCACATTACCTGAAGGAGCTGGCCTATTACAGCAGGTGAATGGTCTGTTCAGGAAGACTCAGCCAAGGTGCCAGATCAGGGACAGCTTCTTGCAGGGTTGGAATGTTGTCCTCCAGGATGCAGAATGTGCATTCAATGGGTAATACCTAGTTGTATCCCCAGTAATTGCAACACACAGGCTCGGGAAGCAAGAGGTAGAAGTGAGTCCCCTGTCTCCATTACTTTTGGTGACCCATTGCCTGAATTTGTTTCCTGCTTTAGGCTCCACTGGATTAGAAGTTCTGGTCCGGGCAGTGGGGCTGGGGGCAGAACGTGCCTGCAAGGAGACATACCTAGGGCTCCACTGAACTACTGTTAGGTTGTTTTGGGCTTCTCGTGCCTGTGGACCAGAGGGCAAATAAAAGAGTTAGGATATTGCCCCAGGTGTGCTCGATCGTATTTACCATGGGGGCACCAGGGTGGCTGATGCTCAGTGAAACTCACAGGGTTTGCTGGAACATCTGGTGATTGCATGCTCATGCATAAGTGATTTGACTGTTGCCTATTTGTAGACAGACACCAAATCTGTTCTCTTCAGCCCTAATGTCAGCACCAAAATGGCTCCATCTAATGCTGATTGGAGCTGTTTATGAGACATATGAAAAATAGAGAATGAC
The DNA here is from genome assembly GCA_963575035.1 of Avahi laniger. Taxonomy (NCBI): domain Eukaryota; kingdom Metazoa; phylum Chordata; class Mammalia; order Primates; family Indriidae; genus Avahi; species Avahi laniger. Next base: position 8,253 of record CAUYSK010091663.1, read on the forward strand.
ATTGTATATCTTAAGATCTGTGTTTTTACCTTTATTCAGTTTTAATTTTTCCCCTGAATTATGCATTTGCTAATATAAAAATACAATTGAATCGAGAGACTTAGAATTTGAGAGTATGAAGATCTTATTCTAAAGGATATTCCAACTTCTGGCCTCATATGGTTTTTAAACATTATCTTAAAGTGTTTAGACCAAAATATTTCCCACTTGAAAAAAATACACGTATATACACATACACATGTGTGTATATACCTGTATATATTTGATGAAAATACTAAAAAGATATTAAGCATGACATAAAATGCCCTCTTTGATCCAACTGTTGTTCCCACATTAGATATTTCTCAAGGTTCTCCCCACTGGACACTTTATGCCACCCCCAAAATGATATCACCAAATATGCTGTATTGCTTATGTCCATACCTTGAAAATTCTCTCTGATGTCATGTTTTGTCCTGGACCCTAACCCCTGCCCCCATTTGATCTGTCTGTGATGAACCCGTCATATAATTTCAAGTTTGTTTTCCTCTTTAGACTTATGCTTATCCAGAGAAAGGACTATGCATTTTTTAAATCTTTTGTAACCATATCATCTATTACAGTAGCAGGCACATAGGAGGTATCCATCAATGAATTACATGTACAGTTAAGAGATTGTAATTTTTCTTGCTTTATTAATCCCTATTAGGGAATGGGAGAAAACAAATGATTGTAAATACTTATTAGTAGTCAAAAATATATCTGGGAAGTGTAGAGGCCTCCTTAGTCCATCTCTCTAAAAGAGAGGTAGAAAGAAAGTTATAGAATTAACTTTACGGTAAGAGTATTTCATGAAGCGTTGTAATTGTATCACTGAAGTGGATCAGTACAGACCTATAAATAATTCCTGTCCAATTTCAGATTGCAGAGGAGGGATCCACCGTTTCTTGTGTGGTGGAGAGAACCAGAGGAGCTCTGGATTATGTGCACGTTTTTTACACCATCTCACAGATAGAATCTGACGGCATTAATTACCTTGTCGATGATTTTGCTAATGCCAGTGGAACTATCACATTTCTTCCTTGGCAGAGATCAGAGGTAAACCGCCTTCTTTGTTTCTTTCAAAGCCTCCCGGAAAGCTTTTCCTGATGTGTTTGTTCTGTAATTTCTTTACAACTTCTTGCTACGTAAGTAACTTAAAATATTTAGGAGATTAGGTATATATCTTGGTATAAAATATTTTTGTATTTGTTTATGCAAAAGAAAAATAAGAATTTTGAATCATATGTGCTAATAGTTTTATCTGTTCTTTAATCCCAACATAATAAAAATGATATATGGCTGTGGGTTTTTGTTATTTCTGATACAATGGGAAACCACAGAATTCTTAACAGTACTCTTCCAGTCAGCCAGTGAGAAATTCTTATAATTTCATTTTATTTGCATTAAATTTGGAGAAATGTGATAATTTTTCTGTATTTAAAAAGTACAAGTGACCTCCAGTTTCATCGAAAGCTTTCCATGAAACATAATCTCATCTGAATAGATGCTCCATAAATAAATGACACTTCCTGTAAATGAAATTGGAATGAGGCTTCCTCCTATATCAGAATATTTAAATATTGATCATGTTGGAATATTTGTATCAGTATAATTTTTACATTAAAATGTGAATATCTTGTAAATCATCAGAGATACCTAGTAAATTAACTTAGGTTTGCAAATAATGATAAATAATCTTTGAGGAAATTTTTGAGGGATTCAGGAGTTAATTGGTTGAAAAAAATTAAATTGAGGGAAGGTTTAAAATATTCTTAAGATTCAAAAACTAAAAACTAAGGGAGAATGATCAAATCTCTATAATTTGGGGGAAGAAGGAAACAAAGTACAACAAAACTATACCAAAAAGTACTACAAAATTTCCTTGATAAGTAAGTAGTCTGCAGACAGGTCCATAATAAAGGTTTTACTAATATTTGGTAAAATGAGGAAATGAGAAAAATTAGGACAGCTAGTAACTTTTCATAAAGCTAAACTTACTCCATTTACAAGACTGTATTTTATTCTGATGCTTTGTCATTTTTACTTCTTTCTTGGATTTAAAGTGTTCTTTCTTTTATCAAATAATTATGATAGTATGTGGTAATGTTTTGAATGCTCCTACTCGACAAAACAGACTTGGTACCCCAGATTTCCTCTTGAAAAATTTACCAACTATGAAATAAAAATATAACTGGAAACAATTATCTTATAAAATAAATTCATATACATCTTGAAAGAAATAAGTGTCAATCAAATTTGGTAAGTAAAACATTTGTAAATGTTCCGGTCAAGAATTATTTAAAATATTTTCTTGCCTAATTTTTAAATTTATTTTTCTTTTTACTTCAAGAATTATGACATGATTTGGGTAATAGGTGTCATTTTTGCACATCTGCCATGCTGTATATTACTCCTTAACTTAAAATATGATTAAAATGAACATTAAAAACCAAATTTAGATTCCACCTTAGATTTACTGAATCAAAACCTCTTGAAAAACTACATTTTTAAAGACGAGTTCTCTAGGTGTTTTTAGGCCCAGTGATCCTTGTTTTGGAGACTGCATGTGGATTTCGAGTTTGTTTCAGATTGTTGTCACTCTCCTTTCTGGGACAAGTCGGGAAGTCACCCTTCACTCCTATCACTCATGCTCCGTGTTAAGTGAGTCATCAGGCCTGCATCTTCTATCTCCAGACAAATCTCAAATCCATCCATTTTTCCTTATCTCTTTTGTACTCTGTTAGATCAGAATTCCATTATTTCTGGTCAGTCATCTCCTAACTTGTCCTCTTGCATTCTTTCTTGCTCTGTCTACTCCATTTACATTCTGCCATGGTACTTATTCTAAAACAGAATTCTCATTTTGTCAATTCCCCACTTATGATTCTTCAATTTATCTCCACTCTCTATGGAATGAAATCCAAATTTCATGTGATAGCATGAAATGTCTCCATGATCTGACTCCTGAGTATTCTTTCAGCCCTATCTCTTCCTCCAGCCTTGGTGATCTAACTGCAGTTCCTTGTATGCTCTATTCTTTCATTTCTCTGTGCCTTTGCTGTGTTTTGTCCTTTGCTTGTAATGTGCCTCCCCTTTATTATTTACAACTGTAACTAATCCACTAGAACTTGCCTCAAACATGTCTGTTGTAAAACTTTTACGAGGGAGGGTTAGTTGTTTCTTCATCACTTTTGCACACAACTCTATTATGACATTTTTACATTGCATTTAAAATGTTTTTTTATAGGTGTGTCTCCTACAATAGACTGTCTTAGGGATTGAGGCCAGCACATTGTATATATCAAAACATGTTTGCTCAATTAATAAGGGATCTTAATTTGACTTTAAATTTTGACTTAAATTTTGTAGAGCATGGCTGAGTATTGCTACTTCCCTTCATAAGTGTTTTTGAACTAATTGTTTATGCCAGACTTCTAAGGTCCACTGTGAATCTTCTAAAATACTGTTACTGAATATGTCAGGATTTCCTTAGGCAAGCACTAGATATGTGTACATTGCCCTTTCTTACTACTCTGTCACATCTCAGAGAATATGCCTTTCCTTAATCGCGAAGTCTCTACCCTGAAGTTGGTAATACCCATGATCTTTGGTACAAAGAATAGTGATATTATACTGATAATGTTATATCAATATATCATATATGATATGATATTAATGCATATTTAGACAGAAAATGGTACTACTCAGCAAGTGCTTTAGTCTCTTTGGACTGCTGTAACAAAATACCTTAGCCTGGATAATTTATAAGTGACAGAAAGTTATGGCTCACAGTTCTGGAGGCTGGGAAGTCCAAGATCAAGGCACCTGTAGATTCCATTCTGCTTCATATATATGGTGCCTTCTCAACGTGTCCTCACAGGGTGGAGGTGCAAACAAGCTTCCTCAGCGCTGATCCCACTTTTGAGGGCTCTGCCCTAATCACCTCCCACAAACTCCACCTCTTAATGTTATTACCTTGGGGATTAGATTTCAACATGTGAATTTCAGGGGACACAGACCTTAAGACCAAAGCAGCACCCATTATTGTTTATGGAATTAATCTCCTTAGATTTCTCTTTCTCTCTTTCTGTTTGCATACACGCACACATACATATACACACACATACATGTTTTAATGTTTAAATTTGCATAGAAATAAGTTATGTTAAATAGTAACTTCGTTTAAATATAATTTAATTTTCCTCTGGTAAGTAATTTCTACATGCCTCTTTGCTTAGTGCCTCTGGATTTTTACATTTATAGGTCCTAAATCTATATGTTCTTGATGATGATATTCCTGAACTTAATGAGTATTTCCGTGTGACATTGGTTTCTGCAATTCCTGGAGACGGGAAGCTAGGTTCAACTCCGACAAGTGGCGCAAGCATAGATCCTGAAAAGGAAACAACAGATATCACCATCAAAGCTAGTGATCATCCATATGGTAACCCGCTCCTTTTGCAAGAATAATCCTCTCTTCTCTGGGTGTTCTTAGTTTTGTTAAGAACTTCTTATGGAACTCTTTGAAAATGATTGAAGTGGAACTGCGTCAGATCCTCTAAGTTCTAAACTCTTTAACTTCTAAGCTGCCATGTTGAGGGACATTGTTTATGAAAGAAAATATGAAGATCAATTTCTGAATTTGGATAATATGTTTTGGAAAGTTTTTTCAGGATTATTTAAAATAAAAAAATATTTCCATTTATGGCTATCAAAATTTCTTTAATTTAAAAATTATTTTATGATGATTTGTTAACACCTAAGTAATTGAAGTATTTTGTAATTTACGTTTTATTAAGTTTCAAGAAATGAAGTTATCACTTTCTATTTATATAAATTTCTTTTTGTCTTATGCTAAAAATGATAATTTTCTTAATTGAGAAACTGTCATAGATACCTGTACTAATAAATTGGAAATGTTTTCTGAATTGAAAGTAATAGTTTGTCTGTGGGAATAAATAAAGAACATCTGTTAAAGGATCTGGGTAGAAAACCTGAGAGGCTCTTCAACTCTGGTTTTCGTAGTTACATTTTTAAAAATATGTGTTCCAAATCCTTTAGAGTGCCATCAATCCTGTTCTACTGTAAGTTTAAGAATGATTTCTGGAGACTCTAGTAATATATGCATAAATGTTTGAAAAGTATATTTTAAAACTTCATCAGTATTCCTTTTATTGATGCTTCTGTAAGAAATAATAAAGCTTTCTTTGAGTAAAGACAAGGAAAATTAACAATTTAACTTTTAACATTCTGAAAGCTTATAAACATATTCCATGTCAAAAACATGTTAATCGAGTCTTCACTGAGGTCTTTTTAAATGAAGGCCCTCAGAATTTTAGCCTGGTGATCAAAATAAATGTGTAAGATTGCTTCAAATGAGTAAGAAATTCTTGCACAGATAATTGGGAGAAGAATGCCCTGTCTTCTTTGTCTCTGCTAGGCTTGCTGCAGTTCTCCACAGGGCTGCCTCCTCAGCCTGAGGACACAATGACTCTGCCCGCCAGCAGCGTTCCACACATCACTGTGCAGGAGGAAGATGGAGAAGTCAGGTTATTGATTGTCCGTGCACAAGGACTCCTGGGGAGGGTGACTGCACAATTTAGAACAGTGTCTCTGTCAGCATTCAGTCCTGAGGACTACCAGGTAAGTCACTTAATCCTTTTGAAGCTGTGTTTGCACTTGTGAAACAAACATAATCATTCTCTTGGATTGGAAGGGACTTACACTGTACCTGGAACATAGTGAACAAGGAAAATAAGCACCGATGGTTTTCTGGCCTTTTAAATTTATGTAAAGTAATGTGGCTTTGTGCATTGACATCTGACGTTTAAATAGTTACTATACTGATTTCCTTTGTAGCTTATACTTGTCATAATCTTCCCTTGTATTATTTGCTTTAATGTTACTATAGATTTTGATCGGGTATATTGAAATTTTGTTTCTTACATATTTTAAATCCTCTTATATGCATCCATTAACTGAAACCAAAATTGCAAAGAAATTAAGTGTCCATGTCTTTTTGAATTTAAATTACTTTTTTTTTTTTTTCCAGGTGAGAAGCAGTGTGGTACTGAGGGGGTGGGTGGCGGGGGAAAGCAAGGGATTTGGAACTGGACAGAACTGAGTTTTAACCAGTCCTCCAGATGTGTGAACTTGGGAGACTTGCTTAATCTTTCCTGACCTCAGTTTTCTTATCTGCAAAAGAGAGATAACATCTGCTGAGCAGGATCGCTGTAAGGATTGATGCAAACGTTTTGTGTCTTGTAGTGAACACGCACATATGTAATGGCACTCAGTGACTGCTACCTATTCTTATTATCACCAATACTGAAGCAAATGCTTGTGATTTCTTCTCATCGATTCTTTATAAGAAAGGTTTTACAGCTAACATTTCTGTTTCCCAAAGAATCTTTTTTCTTCAAATTTAATATCAGCTTTCCTATTTTTCTCCTTCTTCCTAAAAAGACCCACACCACAGTACAGTGTTCAGTAATTTGTGCAAACTTTTCCTTCCAAATCCCAGAAAAGCTGGCTAATTGAATTTAATTAATTTCAGCTGTAGAGAAGTTAGCTACGTTTTCCTGGTTTTCTTCTTTCTCAGACTCTTTCTTGGGCAAACTGTATTTTTCTTACCATTGACATGTATTGTATCTTCGACTAAGTTGGTATATAATATTCCACAAGACATCTCTCCTTGTCTTAATGTTGTCTTCTCTGTGGTCTCTTAAAGAAATACTTTAGTCTTCATACTGATGGCCTTCAATTTCTAGGTAGTCTGAATATTTCCAGCATCCAGTTGGATTATCGTTTTGTTTAGTAACTAAAACAAAACAAAACAAAAACCCTGTGCCCCCATCCTTTATGACTATCAGAAAGCTTATACTCTTGGGGACATTTCTGTGGATTTTCAGGGGTGCTTAGATGTCCTGGTTCTTACTTATCACCACTTTTTGTCTTTGATAACCTGGTAACTTTTGCCTTCACCACTTCTCTTATGTTTCAGCTCTCTCAGATCTGTGTTAGCATAAAAGTAGGATTTATTAGGCTGTGTATGAGTATGTGAGTATGCAGATGTTGGGGGTTGGCGGGAGAGGAGCAACCAGGAAGGATCATTTACAGAAGAGGAGAAAACTGACTATCAGATATCACTGTTCTCAACCTTATTCTCACAGACCAAGTTAAAGGTGACCCCCACCATCCTGGTTCTTATATTCCACCTGTTTGGGGTCATATTAAACAACTAATTACTGAGTTACAGTTGTGGAAAATATTCAACGTGCGTGACCTGGGAGAGAGGTGGATGTTGATGTAGGTGGGGTGGTTAGAGGGCTTTCTTGCCTTTATGCTGGGCTTTAATGTTTAAGGAGGAAAAAGTAGATGAAGTGGGGAAGAAATGTTTGGGACTGGTAAAGTGGTGTGAGTAAACGGTCTCATGCAAGGGAGATCACAGGCTGTCAGAGAAACTGAAGGAAGGCCAGTGTTTCTGGAGTGTGAAGAGCTAGGTATGGTGATGAAAGAAAGATAAGGTATGCAAGGATTGGATCATTCAAGGCCTTAGAGATCATGCTACACTTCTGGATTTTTTAAAAAAAATAAACAAGGAGAAGTAATTGAGGGGTGTTATGAATTTATAAAAGATCACTAGGCTAAACTATGGAGAATGAATTAGAAGATATAGACACTGTGTGCAGAAAAACGGGTAAGGAGTCTATTTTGTGGAGCAAGGCAAGAAGAGATAGTATCTTGGACTAGGCTGATGCCAATGTAGCAGAAAAGAAGTAAGTGGACTCAAGAAATGCTTAGGAGTTATATTGGTAGGATCTGAGGATTATTTACTGTGAAGGATAAACCAGAAAAGGGTGTCAAGAATGACTCGTTAGCTCCTAATATGAGCAACTTGTACTCTAAAATTTCGTGCTATGGAAAGGTTTGCATAAGGCACAGCTTTTAAGGAAAGATCGTGAATTTAAGATTGTGGCAGAAATTATTAAGAAAAATTTCAAATAGGCATTAAGATTTAAGTCTGAGTATCAGAGGTTAGAGATATAAATTTGGGAGTGGGGAGAATATGAATAGTATTAAAAGTCTAGGGTATGATAGGCTTGTCTAGACAGAAAGTCTTGAGAGAATCTGATGAACAACAATAGTTTTTAAAGGTCATAAGAAGAATGTTAAGATTGGTAAACACTGAAAAGGATGAACTAAGAAAAACAGGAGAGTGTGCTATCATGGAATAGCAGGGAAGAACATATTTCCAGAAGAGGAATGACCGGTTGTATAGATATTGCTGAGTTCAAGTAAGATGGTTTCCTAAGACCATCAAATGTCAGTTCTATTGTTAAGATTTACAGGATTACGCCACTGACTACTAAACTCTAGGCAAAGTTAACTACTTCCTCTTTGAGCTAACTATATGCCTTTTACAACAATTATTATTCTGTTTAAATTGTTTTATTACATGTTTTATTACATTCTAGGCTTAAAACTCCTAGAATGTTCTCTATGGAGTCAAATATTTGTTTTGTCTATTTTTGAGTCCCAAACATTTAAAACGATACCACATACATGCTGTGTGCTTGTAAATATTGAAAAAGCTTATAAATATTGAAAAAGTGAATAAATGAGTGATTAAATTAATTAGTATTTGGATTTCTCAATTTAGTTTTAAGATCATTAATAACACCGCAAGATGAAATATAGTGGCTCACACAAGCTAACACTAGAAAAATTTAAACAAATTTAAAATTTATTCTCATAACTTGAGTGGAAAATGCTTATATGAAATAACGGAAGAAAAATATCCTTAAGACATTGATTTTGAATAACTTTGATTTCCTTAAGTATGTGAACTGTTCTGAAGGGAGAGCTATGTTATGAATTGCAACTGCAAGTATAATCAAGGAAAAATTAATGCCAAATGGACTGATATGTATTAATGTTTGGAGAGAGTCTCAGAATGAAAATGCCATTATTATTAAACACCAAATATTTAAATTTCCCAGTGATATAATTTTAATATACTTGGTCAAGAGAATTGCTGGCATCTCACTGAATTCATTCTTTAGGAATTTGTGGATGTCACCCAATAAGATATCTCATTTGCCTTGACTACTTTTTTGATGAATAATCAAATAAAAAAAACAAATTATTTACTTCATTTAGTTGGAGAATATGTATTTATAATTTACCTTGAACACTGTTAATGTCCACCAAATTGTTTTCAGTTTTGTATTTTACTTATGTTCTTCTGTTTCAGTATTTATAACAATTTGGGACACAGCAAACATTCTCATTGTATAAATTCACATATAGAATAATTAAAATCTAATGAGTAAATATTTTATTTGTATTTCAGAGTGTTGCTGGCACATTAGAATTTCAACCCGGAGAAAGATATAAATATATTTCTGTCAACATCACTGACAATTCTATCCCTGAACTGGAAAAATCTTTTAAAGTTGAGTTGTTAAACTTGGAAGGAGGAGGTAAGACTGGTGATTCAAAAATATCAAATACTGGCTTGTCCACCCACTGTGATGACAGTAGACTCTATTAGGAAAATATGTTCCTTTAAATTAATCATACTTTTAAAAAACGAATGAATTACTAGTTTTTGGAGAGAGCAGCCTAAAGATTAATAATTACTTTATATATATGATAATGTATATTAATATATATATGGTAATATAATATATGTCAATCACTTCTGATTGACAGTTCCTTTCTTGGTAAGAAGAAAATCCCATCTATCTACATAAATTTTAACTGTTTTATAAATTAATATTTAACTCATAGTTTTATTTAAATATACTTTTGCTGTGTGAGGTTTGGTTAATTCTGAGTAATATCTCTGTTTATTATATTGATACCACCTATTGTGCTTTTCCCCCCACTTTCAATACCCGCTGATCTTTTCCTAAAGTAGACATGCTTTTAGAATGAAATAGTGCACTTGTACTATGTCACCAAATTATAGTTGTCATTCATAGTAGGTGCCCCTCAAATCACCTCTTCTTTTTCCTCCTTTTCCAACTTCTGTGGTATCTCTGTTACCGCTATCTCCAGATAAAACACAGGTTAAAAACTAGTCCTTTTGGATAACCTATTATGAGATAATTATCAATAAAAGAAGTCAACAGTACCCTATCCCCAATTCTGAGATTCAGAAAGCTCCGATTATCAAAGGTATTTGGAGTCAAAACTTGTTTCATTGCAAAACTCATCTTTATTAAGTGAGGCTATTTATAATATTAATCCCATGTATAACTAGAAGGACTAGTTATACATGTTTCTTTGCAGAAGTATTAATGTGTGTGATTATCATGTGCTACTGGGAGTGTGATTGAATACATGTGATATGTACTATATCGCCTTTATAAGAAATTGAGAGTCAGTGTGGTATTTATCAGGACAGTCCCTTCCATTACAAAACCTGGTATTATTTTTACTATTATTATCTGTATCATTTTGCTGAAGAGAGTCATAGTATATAAGCCATCCAAAAGATAAATTGGTAGGCCAGAAATACTAAAATTATCTTTTTATATTAAGTGGGACTTTAGGGTAAATATGCAAAATTTTCCTTTCCTGTGTTCCAAGCTCAGGTGAAAGCAAAGGAGACCAAGCCAGAGTTCGGGAGCATGGAAATGATTAAACAGTGACCCAACTTGGTTGAATGCAAAAAAACAGCCAAAATATGCTAGATGGCCTGTCTGCCAGGTGGCATGTAATAATACCAGCTTTGCTTGTCCTCCAGAGACAAGTCCTCACATCTCCAAATCATTATCTTCATGATAGTACTTCATTAATAAAAAGGTTACTTATAAAATATTTGAAAAGTTGCCCTTATATCTCTTACAGCTACAAATACTTATGTAATAGAAAAAGAAAATGTTAGTGATTACCTAATATTGATTAATAAAGGAACATCAAATATTCTTAAGATGATAGTGACACTTGTGATCATATGATCCCTTGTGATAAGAGTGATACTGGTGATTTTATTTAGAAACTTTTCTTCGTATGTCTAGAATATGCATTGTATATTAATTCAGTACAAGTACTCAATTCAAAACCAGTCTTACAGTTTCTTAGGATGCAATAGTGGCAAAGAATCTGATTTTTCCCCCATTGAGTTGGAATTGGAGGAAAAGGAATCTAGACAGTGATCTCCACTCCTGGACTCACACATTGGGATTGTGTAATATTTAAAATATCTTGTAGAGTTAAATTCTGTTGTGGGTCAAAGGAATACCTGTTATTCCATACTGTTTTTTTCTATAAAACTGATTCTACATAAGTTGGCCACCACCTCGTAGATATTTTATGATAGTCAAAGTATATATGGTGTTAAACTTTATACCTCTTTCTGATGGCTTCTGGATTATATGGGAGCAAAGCCATGTACTGGATATTTGCTGGATATCCATTTTGCCTCTTAAATCTCTAAGAAGATTTCAGGTTCTGTGTGCCATAAATTCTCATGTCTGGTACATCCCAGTCCTTTTGAGGGGAAAAACAGAAGAGCAGGGCAGATCTTAAACTAGCATCCAATGAAGGATATTGGTAGAAGCACATATGTATAGGTGTAGCTTTGCTTTTTTTTATTTTCTCCTCCCTTTCCATTGCTATCATCACTGCCCTTCCTCTCTTTTTATTTGCAAACATTTGGTAAAATAGAGGTTGGCATGTAAGATGTATTGGAGGGGAAGGTATAACCACTTTCTCTATGTTATAGTCCTTATGTAGTCTCAAGGTACTTTATAGTTTTACAATATTGTTTTCTATTATTTTATTTGATCTTTACAACTCTCTTAATCCCTTTTGTGCTGTTGTAACAGAGTACCAGACTAGGTAATTTAGAAACAATACAAGTTTATTTGGCTCACAGTTCTGGAGGCTGGAAAGTCCATGACTGAGGGGTTGCATCTGGTGAGAGTGCTTCTTGCTATGTCATAACACGGTGAAAGGCTTCACATGGTGAGAGAGCGTGTGCAGGAGAATAATAGAGGGCCAAACTCACTTTTATAGGAAACCCACTCTCGCAATAATGAACCCACTCCCAAGATAACAACATTAATTCATTCATGAGGGCAGAGCTCTCATGACCCAAACACCTCTTAAAGTTTCCTCTTCTCAACTCCGTTGCATTGGGGATTAAATTTCCAACGTGAACTTTGGGGAACACATTCAAACCACAGCAACGTTTTTATAAAAGGCAGCACCTTTTATAGGTGTGAAAATCGAGATACCGAGAGGTTTAGTGACTTGGTGAAGGTTTTACAGCTGGTATCTGCCAAGACTGAAGCAGAATTTTTAGACTGTTTGTCTAGGGCTCTTTCCACGATGTTGGTCGCAAGAGGGTGATCAAGTTTGAAAAGGGTAAATGTGATCGGTATTTGAATATGTGATGAAGGGAAATGTGACATGCGTTTTTCTAATTTCCAATTGGTTGTTGCGAGTGACTAGTACAGGCTATTGGTCTAAGTGTATGATTATATATACGCACATAAACATGTTTTAAATATCTAAAATGTTAGAAAACAATTTACATTGCTGTAAATTTTGAAAATTTAAAAATAATATTAAATTGGTGGAAATGGGCAATACCAATTGCAATTTACATGAAGTATTCCCTGAAAATATGAATGAAATTTTGGTAATTTGATAGCTTGACTGGTGTTATAATTTTACCATTTAAAATGATCTGTTTCTTAAGGAAGAATGTATGTCATCGAGTGAATATTGTTGCATTTTCCTATTTGCTTGGTATGTGTTAAGAGCTCTCAGTTTTCTCATTGTGTCAATGTGTATTGTGTGGATTGTGTCTCTGTGTGTCTCCTTATGAAGTAGCTGAGCTCTTTAGGTTTGATGGCAGTGGTAGTGGTGATGGGGACATGGAATTCTTCCTTCCAACTATTCACAAACATGGTAAGCAGCTGTTCCAAGGTCCTTTTACTATTATACATTTTTATTTTAATTTCCCTTTCTAGAAACAGCAATACTAACCACTTATTGACACCTACTGTGTGTAGGTCCTTTACATGTTTCATCTCATTACCGCAACTTTATGAAGTATTATTTGCTTCATGTTATAGTCACCGTGCTAGAAGGTGATTAAGTCAAAATTACATTCCTGTCTGCCTCTGAAACACAGGCTCTCCTCCTTCTATATAGGAACCTAATACTGTTTCCTGATTCTAATTGTGGTAGAAATTTTGCTTGAATGTCATTTATACAAATGATTGTTGAAGAACATTTTACATACTTTTGAATACCTGAAATGAGATAAATAGAACATTTGTATTTTCATGTTAAACACAACATGCTTATTTTCTATACACAAAAAACTATGAGTCCTTATATGTAGCATTTAATCAAAATATATGGGAAAAAATAAAGAAGAAAATAAATAGTGGAGAATAGTTGCCAATTAATGGGGATAGTGAAAAGACAATGCCTTTTGAAGTACATTCATATACTAACATGATTCCTCTTTTTATCTCAAATATTTTTTCCTATATGGAGAAAATACTTAGAATACCTATTTTTTGAAGGAGAACACTAATCCTCAAATGTCTTCTTTCACAATGTCTGAATTTATATTTTAGTGCCAGAACTCATGTTCCCAGCCCCTTGTTCCTAATTTCCGTCAATGCCTCATGGAACCTGTGTATTTAATGACTCTATTACTGTTAGGATTGTTCATTTTCTTGTCTGCAGACATTAATGTAATGTAAAAATTGAACATACTTCTTCTGAAAAATTAAATGCATCTTTAAATCTTAGCATCTTTTTAGTTACAAGATTACACTATTTTGGATCAGGAGAGACAGATCTATAATATCAAAACATGAAAAAAAAATAGGCCTAGATTGACTAAAATCATAGGGAAACTACTTACTATTTCATGAAGGTAAGAGTCATTTTGGCTCCTGTTCTTTTGAGGTCAGCAAAGGTCGTGGGAGACCTTCTTTATATACTCTGTGTGGAAGAATGTTCCTTTCATAAAGAGGAAAAAGAAAAACAAGTTTTCCTTATTCATCTCCAAGTGCTTATGCAGCACTTGTACATCACGTTGGTGCCAAAGTAGAGAAAGGTCATAAAAGCGTGAATATGTGTGGCAACCATTTGTGTCTGCCTTTCTTTCTAAAACAAATTAGAATGTACTCAATGAATGGAAGGACTCTTTTCAAAAAGTTGTTCCTTGGCTTTTCCTTTGGTTTATAAATTACTGATTAACATTTTTTTTTTTTTTGGCTATTTGTTGGAACTTGTTCATGCAGCCAGTCTAGGAGTGGCTTCTCAGATTCTTGTGACAATCGCAGCCTCTGACCATGCTCATGGAGTATTTGAATTTAGCCCTGAGTCACTCTTTGTCAGTGGAACTGAACCAGAAGATGGATACAGCACTGTTATATTCAATGTGAGTACCATTTTTTCTTAATTCCTAGACACTTTCTGTTCTTTTGAAAACTGTTTTGTTGTACTATGAAAGTATGTTTTATGTTTTCTTTTTTCTGTGTAGGTGGAGAAGAATGAGCCTATTGGCACAAGACAATAAAATTAATAATCAAATAGTGATTTGGCATTTGTCTTTGTGTTTAGTTTTGCATATGGATTCATTTTATTATTCTGAGAATTTATGACCATTTAAGGAATATAATGGAGCTGTACTACAAGAATTTATCTTACATAGATTTTTTTTTCTTAGTTCAAATAGGCTGTGGTAACAAACATCTCCAAAATATCAGTGACTTAACATAACAAAGATTTGATTTTCACTCACGGTGTATGTCCAACTTAATTTGGCAAAGGGCTCTGATCACTAGTCACTTTAAGTACCGAGGATTAGAGAGGCTATATTACAACAAGTGCTTTTATCTTCATGGGTTGGGGAGAGAAATGTGGATGTGGAGAACTGCATACTGGCTCTTATATTAATTAATAGCTTCCTTCCGGTTGTTATAGCTTTATGTTATTTTCACTTATACTTTCTTGGTCAAAGCAACTCTCATGGCCATGCCTAATGTCAATAGGTGAAATTCAGTCCTATCCTGTCTCTATCCCAGAAGGAAAAAAAATCAAAAACATTTGGGAACAGCAATAATAGTAACACCTTTATATAACGTATGTGCGTATATGTGCCTACTCTGCTTTGTTCCAGTAGAAATTAAGAAGGATTCTCTTGCTTAGTGACTCAGAGGAGCTAGAAGCTTCCTCAGCTTCTTCAGATTTTATACAAGTAATAAAAAAAGATCACTCAAGCATATCCTTCTGTACTATGGTGACAGATCTTCAATAAACTGTTGTGGAATAAATTAAACAACTTTAGAAAAAATAACTCATTACTCAGGAAAGGAAAAAAAGTATTAAGGGAAAGGATCAAGTTGCATAAAGTAACGGTCTCTAATTTTATCTTGAATTCACATTTAACAACAAATAAAAATTCCTCTTAGTTGGGACTTTTTTGTACTAATTTTTAAGCATTTTATTCTTCTTAATATACTGTCAACAAAGGCATTTCTTCCTCCTTAAATATAGTATACTTTGGATCAAATATAATTTTTGGTGATTTTTCTTTATCATCTTATATTTTCGAAGATAAAAAGAAATATAATTTACTTTCAAAATGAGTTTTATTTCTAACTTTTCAGAAAAATATCATTTATTTCTTATAATGAAGTATACACCATTTTTGCAGTGAATGTAAAAATTTTCATGAGTATGCTTAGAT
The DNA here is from genome assembly GCA_963575035.1 of Avahi laniger. NCBI lineage: Eukaryota > Metazoa > Chordata > Mammalia > Primates > Indriidae > Avahi > Avahi laniger. The sequence goes on from CAUYSK010091663.1 coordinate 24,010, forward strand.
ATAATACATTGTTAATTACAGTTGATTTATTACTGTTATAATAATTGTATGAAAGATACAGCTATAATTTAGTTTGAAGCTAAAAATTTTCCATCAGTTTCATACAACAATCACTTTTTAAATATCCTCTGTTTGTAAGATTCTCTGAGGGTCTTCAAACAGGGTAATATATAGACTCTACCTTCAATAAGCCTATAATCTTGAGAACAACTTACATAAAATAAAATTAGTATTTATAATGCTGTTATCATTATATGTTTATAAAACTGTAAGTCATTGGTTTCAGTGTCTCTTTTAATACATTTTAGTATTAAATATTTTATAGGTTATGAGACATCATGGAGCTCTGTCTCAAGTGACTTTGTATTGGAACATAGACTCCGATCCTGATGGTGATCTCGCCTTTACCTCTGACAACATCACATTTGAGATTGGGCAGACGAGTGCCAACATCACCGTGGAAATATTGCCTGATGAAGATCCAGAACTGGATAAGACATTCTCTGTGTCAATCCTCCTTGTCTCCCGTGGTTCTTTGGGAGTTCATACTAATGCCACATTAACAGTTTTGGCTAATGATGATCCTTATGGAGTATTCATCTTTTCTGAGAAAAACAGACCTATTCAAGTTGAGGAAGCAACCCAGAATGTCACATTGTCAATAATAAGGTTGAAAGGTCTCATGGGAAAAGTCATAGTCTCATATGCAACTTTGGATGATATGGAAAAACCACCTTATTTTCCAGCTAATTTAGCCAGAGCAACTCAAGGAAAAGACTATATATCAGCTTCTGGATTTGCTGTTTTTGGAGCTAATCAGAGTGAGGCAACAATTGCTATTTCAATTTTGGATGACGATGAACCAGAAAGGTCAGAGTCTGTGTTTATTGAACTACTCAACTCCACTTTAATAGAGAAAGTTCAGGATCACCCAAGTAAGTATCTGTTAGTGTGTTATTATTATCATTAGCAATAAGAATGCCAAAATAATAAATTTAGAATTGGGTATAATAGAAAATTCTATAAAAAGAGTAAACGCTAACTTTGAAATCATCATCTGACAAAAATATACCTGTAAAGGCAACTGAAAGCAGGATACTTTTTCTTGGAAATCATGTTTTAAAAGTCATTTATATTTCCATACTAAATTTTAGAAGCTTGTATGCAATCCATGTATAACTGATCTCTATGACTACTGTACTATAAATTGTAGCTTTCAAAACATTCTGAAATCCATCTAGAAAGTCCGAGGACAGCCCTACTAGCAAGAGCCTGGGGCTCTCTCATCTTGATTTACTTCTGGACGATCCCCTCGCCAACAGAAGATCTTTGTATTAGCAAGGTCATGTGGATCTGGCAAGTGTGTGAGGGAAGGGAAAGACAGAGCTGTGAAGCAGCAAGAAATCATGAAAATTTGTGAGGTTTGAGAAAAAGGCACTGATGGCATTAAGAATAAGGAATGAGGAGTGACTGATACTGGGCAGAGGATCTGGTACAGCACATTCTTCTGGAAAGTAGTGGCCACTTCCTTGTTTGGCTTTGTAGAGGGAGTAGATCGAGTACAGGTAGTTAGGAGGATTTGGGCTCATGGAACTGAAAGCAGCTATTGTGTTACGGCTTGTTCATTGTTCACATTTTTCTAAGAAGACATTAACACCAGAAAGGTGTTTTTAAATAAAGAGAAGAATCTGGATTTCCTGAAATAAGGAAACAAATAAACGAACAAAAATATGGGTGGTATTAATTTAATGTCAATTTTAAGACAATATGTTTAGGAAAACAAGTAAAACCTTGTTTAGGAAACTAGAATTACACAGCTTAAAATGTAAGATTCCAAGACCTGCATTTTGACTATGTTCTGCCATGTGGATTAAGGCTTTTTACAAGTAAGTTTCTTCACCTTGCTGTAACACCTGGATGGATACACTGTATAGAGTGAGCAACATTCTTGCCCATAATGTACGTAATTGTAGTCCAGGGTTATAGAAGGAAATTTACTTTATAAGGTAATTGCTAACATTAAATCTTCAGATTATAGTGAAGATTAAAAATTATCACACAATACCCCTTTACTTCTTTTTAAAGCAAGATTTAGGATCAGTTATAATAGCAAAGAAATTAAAATAAAACCCAATAATTAGTCCTATTAAGTAAGAATTATAAAGCATGGCCTGGTTTTCAAGGAACTCATAATTTATTGAGATAGATATAAAATCATGAGAGAGTATCACATGTAACTGTGGCTGTTGGTATCAGATAACTTCTGTTTCAATGTGTAGTAATAAACTATTGGACACAATCTTTTTAAATCCCAGTTTCCTTATCTATAATATTAATATATAAATATTATGGGGATTAAGTATTGTAATACTGTATATGTAAAAATTACACATATGGTATTACAGAATTACAAAGTTTACATACAGTGTCTGGCACCTGGTAAGCAGTCAATAGATGTGAGCAATTATTATTAATAAAGCTGTATATGCAGAATATCTATGTGCCGTGGGATGGAAGAAACAATCAACATGTATTTTATGCTTGATATGTTCCTGAAACCATGCAACAGAATTGGGACAATTCAGAATAGGCATAAAAGTATGATGGGATAATTAAAGAACAATTAAGTGTAAATTTGTGTGATATTGACTCAGATTTTAATAGGCAAAATCAGTATAGGACCTGATAGGGTCTTTGCTACTCAGAGTGGAATCATCAATTTTCATGATTAAGGAGAACAATGTGAGAAGACTGGTTGTTAGCAACTGGGTAAGGGGATAGGGCAGATGAACAGGCACGGATAAGGGAAGGTTCTATATCTGGTTTGGTGAGGAATTGTAGATGAGGAGCAGCAGGAGATTAGGTGAACCCTCATAGGATGCCTCTTGTTTGTGTCCGCCACGTACCATATAAGAACTTAGGTAACTTCTGCAATTTCTCTGGGCCTCTGATTCCTCATCTATAGACAGTTTTCCCTACTGCATGAAATGGTGTGGGAATTACATGACTTAATGCACAAAAAGCGCTTAGAACACTGCCTGGCTTGTAGTCCACACTCAAAAAATGTCACCTGCTGTTACAACTGTCTATGTTATTGCCATTTTTTTCTCATTTATTTGAATTTAATTATATTATATTGATTTATAATTTATGATTTTAACTATGATATAATTTGGGATAGGCTGGGCTCATATTGAAATTAAATGGTGTCATTATGGTGTTCAGGTTAAATTTTCTGAAAATGTTAAATCTTATTCATAATCAAATACTTCCAAATACCATAATTGTTAGAGAGAGTATTTTAAGAATGAACTCAAACTTTTTTACCTCTGATAGGAGTTTGTTTATGCTTCATTTGTGTTAAAAGGTCACTTTTTTGGCTGGGCACGGTGGCTCACTCCTATAATCCTAGCTTTCTGGGAGGCCGAGGCAGGAAGATAGCTGCAGCTCAGGGGTTCGACACCAGCCTGAGCACAGTGAGACTCTGTCTTTATCGCTAGAGACAAAAACAGAAAAAAAGACAAAAAAAAAAAAATACGCAAAACCACAAAACCTAGCTGGGCACTGTGGCACGCACCTGTAGTCCCAGCTACCCGAGAGGCTGAGGCAGAAGGATCACTCACAGCCTGGGACCCGGAGCTTGTGGTGACCCACAATCACTGCA
>CAUYSK010091665.1:0-11656 GCA_963575035.1 Avahi laniger
ATAAACTGTGTTCTAACTGCCACGAGGTGCTCCTTTTCCTCTAGCCGCTGAACAAGCACCTGCCTCGAGTTGGCCAACCTTACTTAGAGCAAGTGCAGCTCACCCACCGCAGGGCGCTGGCACCCACCCGCTGTTCCAGCAGCCATAACCGCAGCTTCCATGGGACAAGACACGGTTTCGTAACTTTCTCCTGATCAGAGACCACCGACCGCGGACTGGCTCAGGCTGGATTCGCAGCGGCTGCACGCCTGAGCGCCTTCGTGTCCCTGCTTCCCCTGATGTCGAGGCCGAACTGTAACACAGTGAGATGCTGAGTCTCCACCCCAAATGCAACATGGTCGAATGTTACATGCGTGTTTGTGCAGTGCACACGTGTCAGGACCACCTTCAGGAATGCTCGTAGCTCCTCCTGTAACCTGTCGAATGCGTGCACCTGGCCACCCTGTTCAGCCTAACTTCCTGTCTCGCCTCCCTCCCTGGAAGGGCCTCACCGGGCTTCCTCGCCTGCCGGAATGGCCACCTCGCAGGCCGCCACCCTGAGAAGAAATAAAGCTCTCCGCTGCTTTCCTACATGTAGAGATTGTGTGACTTTTAAGTTAACAGGACAGTAGCCTCCAACTTGGATGGTCACAGACAGGGCCCCTGCCCTGAGGGGCTGTGGGGAACACTGGCCGAGTCAAGGGCTCTGAGGAAAGGCGCCCACCCCGCAGGAGCCCCTGCCTGGGCCGGCAGTGGGCGGGCCAGACACCGCCAGAATTGGAATGGGGTGGGGAGGGGCAGCCATCTGAGCGATCGTTACACAGGACTGTCCACTTTGGGAAAAGCCAGCCAATCACCTATGCTCTGTGCACTTTTCTCTCCCTACACTACATTCTGATGAAAACGTTTGCACAAAAGCATCCCATTGCGTGAAACACGCCGGCAGAGCGCAGGCGTGGGACTGGCCAGGACGGAGTGGGCAGGAGATGGCGGCCGTGAACGTGGCCGACTCTTCATTTCATAGTGAAATGTCAGAAAACACGCCTCAGACGCAAAGCACACGTGCACAGGCTAAGAGCAGTAATGAGACACCCGTGTGTTCCCACAACGTGCTGACACTGTGGGTCATCATTCTCTCGCCTTTCTTAGAGTTTTGTCACGTGTGTGTGTGCGCGCCTACATGTGCTCTTAAAAATACATGGTTTAGCCACAATGAGATGCCACATCATGTCCCTCAGGATGGCTGCCATGTAAAAATCAGAAAATACTAAGTGTTGGTGAGGCTGGGAAAATCGGGATTCGTGCACCGTTGGTGGGACTGTAAAATGACACGGCTACTGTGGACGACGGCACGCAGGGCCTCAAAAACATCAAAATAGAATTAGCACGTGCTCCAGCAGTTTACGCGGTGTGCACCCAGAGAACCGAAAACGGAGACTCAAACCGAAGTCTGCACCCCACATTCATCGCAGCGTGACTCACGACGGCCAAAGGCAGGAGCAACCTGAGCACCCACCAGCGGATGCGTAGATGAGAAAGACACACTGTGGAACGTTATTCAGATTCCGACACGTACCCCTACAGGAGTGAATCTGGCGACATTACGCTTAAGTGAAGTAGTCAGACACCAAAGGACAGACATCGTGTGATCCCGCCTCAATGAGTTTCGTAGAGTAGCAGAAATCACACAGACAGACGGTAGAACGGTGGGCGCCGGGGCCGGGGAGGGGATGGGGAGTCGGTGTTTCGTGGGGACAGAGCTTCAGCTGGGCAAGACGAGAAGGTTCTGGAAATGATGGTGGTGACGGCTGCACAGCAGTGTGAACGTGCTTAGTGCCGCTGAGCAGCACATTTAAATAAAAACGGCTGAGATGATAAATTTATGTCACATGTATGTCACTAACAATAATAAAAGAAAAAGTTGACCAAACAAAAAGAGGTTCAGCTATGAAAAGCTGAGTGGCAGCCACCACAGCCCCTGTGGGGTGGGGGTCCCAAAGCAGAGAAGTGGGACAGTCTCTGGCGGTGATGTGAGCTGTGTCCCTACGAGCTGACGGCGGGAGAGGGCCGCTGGCGGGTAGCCAGGCACCCCATGCTTAGAGGCCTGAACAACAGCACGCTGGGTTCCTCAGCCGCAGGGCACGTGGGGCACACACAGTGGGGACCCCGTCCGGCAGCTTCCCTCAGCCCCGGGTGGATCCCGGCTGCATCCTTCCCCCGTGCCTGTTGGAGACATGAGCCGCTGCGTGTGACTCGTTGCCGTGGGTGTGCTCTGTCTCACTGGCTCCCGCGGTGCAGCCCACTGTGTGGTGGGCAGGAGTGTCGGATGCCTGTTCGGGTGGTTGGCATAGTGACATCCATGCCATCCCCCACGTGGTGGGAGTCCTCCCCCGGGATCGGGAAGGAGCAAACCTGCCCTGACGTTGGAAGCAGGTTACTAAGTTCAGCCTGCGCTCGCTCCAGGAGAGGAGTGAAACCCCACCTCTTGAAGAGACACATATCAAAGCATCGGTGGATGTTTTAAAGCCACCGCCAGCCCTTTGGGGAAGGTGTGGGCAAGGCCACAGGGAAGGACATTGTGGCTGAGGCGCCCGGCAGGGCCGGGGGGTGGGCAGGTCCTGCACATGGCTGAGGAGCGGGTCGTTTCGCGTTTCCTGCTTCTGTGCACACCTGGGACCACCTCCAGCTCCCAGGAGGTCAGAGCCAGCCTCCGGGACACGGAGCACGTCCTCATGTCCTCGTCCCACTGCAGGCCAAGGAGGGGAGAGCGGAGCTTCATCCGCCAGTGGTTAGACAGTCAGACACAGATGAGAGTCTGGGCCACGTGCCGACCAAGAAGACGTAGCCGTGCCAAGGGTCTAGGGAGACAGCCCTGGGGCCGTCTGTGCCTTGAGGTGCTGCCCGTGCGGCACAGCTGGCACCTGGGATCCCACCCACCCCCCGTTTCCCCAGTGGATCTCACGGGCCTGGCCTGGGTGGGTGTTCCGCCAGCAGCTCTCTGGGAAAGGGCCACGGAGGATGTTTTCGTGAGACCCTGCATGGCTGTCCCCGACACTTGATGGAAAATCAGTCTACTCCATTGCTCCTTGTTTCCGGCGCTGCATCGAGAAGTCGAGATCATTTTGATTCCTGGTCTTTTGTACATGACGACCTGAGGTTCTCTTTCTGGAGGTTGTGGAGTTGTCTTTTCCCGGGTGCTGTGACATCCCACCCTGAGGTGCTTGTGTGGGTGGGCTTAGTCCCCACCTTCCCCCCACTGCACGAGCAGGTGCCGGGTTCTTCCTGCCGAGCAGTTCATGTTTTCTGCCTGGGACAAGTTGTTCGCCGTTTTGTTTTTTGTTTTTTTGCCTATAGGCCTAGATAGTCTTTAATGGGACAGGTCCTTGATTTATCTTGTTGATGTCTTCCCCCCGACCTTCCCTCTGCCCTTTCTGGGACTCTTGGAATTTATACCTTGGACTTCCTGGGCTGATATTCCATATTTCTTAGCTTTTCTTTCCTGTTTTCTAACTCATTTCTGCTCTACTTTCAGAGAGATTTCCTTAACTTGACGTTCCAACCTTGTGGAAAGTTTTTCGTTTCTGCTGTCGTGGTTTTGATCTCCAACAGCTGTTGTTGTTCTCCTCTGAATGCTCCTTTGATAGTGCCCTGCTCTTGTTTCATGAATACAGGGTCTATCTAAGGATATTGCTAGTATTATTTTATTTTTTAATGTTTTTTCCTCCCTTCCAAGTCTCTTTTTAACTCACGTTGTTTTATTTCTTTCTGTTTGTCTTAGTCTCTGCCATGTTAGAGGCCTTCGTTAATGTCCAGGAGTTTTCTGCTGTCCGTGATTGAGAGACAGTCCCCTTGAATGGGACGGGGGCACATGGTCTTTGAGTCTTAGTGTAGGATGAGCTTGCTGGTGGTTCATTGCTGGGGAACCCCCTGCGACTGTGGTCCTTCTAGGCTGATCAGATTCAAGAGCAGGATCTTCCCATCTTGTGCCCCCGACATTCTGGGAGCTGAGTGATGACTCGGGTGTGTCCCTGCACTCAGCATCCTGTTTGTCTGTGGTGACTTGTCCTTGTGAGTTCCATGTGGGGCCCCTGCCCACAACCGTCTGTGACATTTGAGGTCCAGATGCTCTGCTTTGCCCCCCAAGAGAGGAAACTCCTGACTTTTGCTGGGGAGGGAGGAATCTGGGGCTCCAGCCTTCCGTTCAGCTGCCACCCCCTCCTCCAAGTCCCCGAAGCCTCCATCACCAAGGTGCGATCCCCATCAGGCCCAGAGCTACTGAGCGCTTGGGAGGAAGGGGCCCATGCTGACGCCTAGGGTTCTCTGACGACTGGAGCTTGTGGGTCTCCGAGGTTGCAGACATCTGGGGAGACCTGCGTCTGCTTGGTGTGGCACAGTCTGGCTGCCTGCACCAGCTGGGGAAGCCCCCCAGATGCCCGCGTGTCATCAGCAAGGAAGTCCCCTTTCCTGGGCTGCCATTCAACGTATTGTCACCTACTCCTGGCTCATGGTCTGCTTGGGGTCATCTGGAGACACAGGTGCTACGAGATACACATGGAGTGGACGGAGGCGAGGGAGAGGGCTCTGCACGGGAAGGCGGGCGGGCGGAAGCGTGGCCAGTGCTCGGCCCCCTCTGGGAAGGTGTGCAGGGCTAGACGTGGCTGTGCGTGGCACAAGGGCTTTGAGCTTCCAGGAGACATGGAGAAGCCCTGAAGGTGTGTTATTTGGGCTGCTTTTCCTTTCACTACGGAGAATTCCAGGCATGGACTTAAGCAGAGCGAGCAGTGAGAAGGCCCCATGTCCCCCTCGCCCAGCGCTTTTGAACGGCTCAGTGCAGGACAGTGCGCCACGTGCAGAAAGACCCCTCTGGGGAGGGTGGAGGGGAGGGCCGTGTCTGGGGCCAGGGGTGCGACTATTCGGGGGCCACAGGCAGTGATGGCTGCTGTCTCGGTCCGTCCTGTGCTGGGGTAACAGAATGCCTGGGATTGGGCGATTTGTAAAGACCAGAGACTTATTTCTCACAGTTCTGGAGGCTGGACGTCCAAGGTCGAGGGCCCCCATCTGGGGAGGGCTTCTTGCTGTGTCTTCCAGCAAGAGGATGAAAGAGCAGCCCCAGGGGGAAGAGGGCCGCTAGTTCTGCTCAGCAGGAGCACATTCCCGAAATGACAAAGGAATCCCACAGTAATGGCGCAATCCATCCTGAGGGCGGAGCCCCAAGGCTGAGCCGCCTCTTACAGGCTCCACCTCCCCACACGGCTGTACTGGGGACGGAGTTGCCAGCACCTGAACTCTGGGGGGCCCTTCTCACCACAGCAGAGGGTCTAGAGTGGTGACATGGGACGGAGAGAAGGGGCTGGCGTTGTGGGGTGTTTGGGGAGCCCAACCAGAAGGATGTGGCGTGGTCGGGTGACGCCCTGGAGGGAGGGACAGGGCCAGGGCTGGAGAGCGGCTTCCTTCCATGGGGGTCCACCCGGACCCCCGCCCCCCGCCAGGCGTCCCTCTAGCGCCGGCTGGGCGGCTGCTCTTCCTCTCACCGGGCCAGCTGCAGGAAACCTGCCCAGTCTGAACAATGGGAACTGTTCTGGGGGGACAGGCGGCCAGCGCCCCCACCTCCTGCCCTTCGCGACCGTGCGGGACGGAGCGGAGCCCACCGCTCCCCCTGCCGTCACCCATCCACGGGGACTTGCTGAGGCTGGGCCGTGCCTGTGCTGGCTGAGGGCGCCGCCCGCCTGCCTTCCTGCCCACCGGCTGGCAACGGGCTCGCGCTTCGGGTCAGGGTTTCTCCTCAGAAATCACGATTTCAAAGTTATCTAAAAATTAATAAAAGTTTATAAAGGAAATATCAACTGTAATTCCTACTGTAACAACCGTGTTCGGTGTTTTTCCATTTTCTCTTTCACTGTGTGTGTGTGTGTGTGTGTGTGTGTGTACACGCATATTCTCTTTTATACACATTCTATATACACACACACTACGTGGACAGTGTCTATGTATGTATACTCTCTCTCTACATATGTACACACACTTACACTTTTAAAAAATGTCCTGCTTATCTATGTTAATCCACCATGCCTGTGCTAAATGTATTTTTATTATCCGAATACATTTATTTTTATTGTCTGTGACTATAGCATTATTTCTCAAAGTATTCCCTTAATAGTGAACACTTACTTTATTTTCAAAGTCTTATTCACTAATTCTGCAGATACTTGCCAACCGAGCCCGCGGGCCTGGTGCTGGGTGGCCGGGGCTCTGCACTGCCAGCGACAAGCTGGGGCTGCCCCCGGGGCCTGAGGGGAGGGTGAGGAGCAAGCAAAAGACAACAGGTGGCCGTCAGGGGCTTGTGCACGGGGACATGCAGGGCACGGGGGCGTGCAGGGCACGTGAGCAAAGCCCAGGGCGGCTCGCCCGAGGGTGGGGGGTGACCGTCATTCCACATGAGAACGGGTGTTCCTCTGTCAGGTGTTTCTCTAGGATGGGGCTCGGGAGGGCCTTCCCCAGGCTGGGTTAAGCGCTTCTGTTTTGGAAAAGTTGGTTCCATTAATACCTTACAAGGGCAGCTGACAGCCGGGGGCAGGAGAAGTTGTTGTAGGACGAGCTGCAGGTGGCTAGGCAGTGGCCGTCTGAGCCTCCCGGGGGCCTGGTCCCTGCAACTGAGTCCCTGGGACCCTCAAGGACAGCCCCTGACTGCGGGTGCCAGCCGGGCCCTCCCGAGAAGTGGCGGGGGGCGGCTGCTGCAAGTCCCAGGATCCCCGAGAATGCACAGAACAGAGCTCAGGCGTCTTTCAACTGTCCTCAGCGCAGCCGGGTTGACAGCCGAGTGCTCCAGTCACAGGTGGGGCTTGTGAGCTCTGCCTTTAATCCAGTTGAGGTTCCGGCCCAGCGTTCCAGCCTGACTTGCTACCTCGAGTCTGATCACTTCAGAAACACTGATTTTTTCTGCACCCACCAGGTGCCTCGCCTGCTTGTTCCGCATGCAGAGTGACCCTGACCCTGAATGGCGGGGCTCCCCCGCTGCCGTGGCCCGTTTCTTGGGGCCGAGGAATGAACACAGAGACAAAAAGACGCAGACACACATAAAGACGGTACACGACTGCAGCCACAACAAAGAAACACAGACACACAAAGGTGGTGTAAGATTGCAGCAAATTTTCTTGCTGTAGCTGCTTTATTTGTAACACAGCCTGTTTGGCAACTGTCCCACCGCAATTTCTTTGTTCCCACACTGTCCCGACTCAGCACGTCCCTGTTCCTTGTTGTTTCGTCTCCGGCGAGCAGGTGTTTGCATCTAAACTCTCTAGCCCCTCCTGTTTGCAGGGTGAGGGCGCTCTGGACTTGCATGCAAGGCCACAGATACGTTCTTGAGAAAAACAACAAGGAACCGTTCCCAAAGTGTCCTCTACACCTGCCCACAGGCACTCCCGGCACGCGTGTGGACCCGGTACCCAGTGAAATCGGGGTCTCTTTGGTCATGAATTCCAGCTGAGCACATAACCAGGCCACGGCCCGCCTCACACAGATCCAGAGTCGCTGTGGGTGTCATGGGTGTTAGAAACCATTCCCACATGTGGTGAAGACAGCCAGGAAGATTCCGGAGGGCCCCCTGCCACGGGCTCTGCAGCGGAGGGGACAGATGGCCCCGCTCCGAAGGCACCTTGCACAGCGGGGTGAACCCCTGGAGCAGGGCGGGCTGGGCGTGTGCAGAGCTACTGGGACCAGGCGTGGTGGGAGATTCTCGCTAAACCCACTTGACAGACAGTCGCTGAGGGCAGGCCCCGGACGCGGACTCCCCCGGGGGAGAGGGGGCGATGAGGCCTCTGATCAACTCTCAATGGCCATTGGACGCCAGGTGCGGGCTCCTCTGCAGCCTGACCCCACAGGACTGGACTTGGGAGGGCCAAGGCCAGGAGAGGACTTGGGGAGCCTGATTCCAGTGGGGTCCAGCGCCTCTGTCCTCCCCGAGTGGCTCGGATGCGACTGGATTTGGAGACAGGTCTTTAAAGAGGTGATTAAGATAAGACGGCAGCGTCAGGGAGGCCCTGACCCAGTCTGACTGGTGTCCTTAGAGGGGCTGAGGACACAGTCACGCACACAGGGAGGACACGCCGTCCACACGCCAAGGACAGAGGCCTCAGAGGAACCAGCCCTGCCACACCCTGACCTTGGACTTCCCGCCTCTGAACTGTGACAAAGCAAATGTCTGCGGTTCAGCCACCCGGTCTGCAGTCCCTCTTCAGGCAGCTCAGGTTTCGTAGCCCACCCCGCCGCCTGGGCGCGCTGCAGGAAACAGCGGCCGGCCGTCCCCGCGTGTGCTCACCGCGCAGCCCGCAAACGCCAGGCTCTGTTACCTGGGCGGACCTTGCTGCCAGTGCGGGAAGCCCAAGACAAACTTCCGCTGCCGCAGAAAGGCAGCCACGGGCAGGCAAGCGGGGACCTCGGGTGTGGCCCTCAGGGCGCCTGCCCGCCTTAGTGGCCGTCACTCTTCAGCCCTTTTTTATTACTCGTTTACCAAATGAGCACAGTTGCAGAAGGAACGACGCTCACCGAGCAGGGGAAGGCTGCACTGCGTGCGGGAAGTCCATAAAGGGCCTGGGGTCTCCGGTCGTCGCTGTGCCTCCCACCCCACACCCAGGGCAGAATCCTGCTGTTTCTAACTGAGCTGCACCTGGCGGAGGAGCCCGGCCCACCCCAGAGCCCCTGTGCTGGGTTAAGGGAGGGCAGGGCTCAAGTCCCATAGAGCAGTGGCCCTGAGTTTGAGGACAAAGGCGTGAGCGCAGTAGGAGCCTCCAGGCTCCCATGAGCGGGGCGCTGAGGGGGAAGGGTCCGTGTGGACCTGTCTGTAGAGGGACTCTGACAAAGCTGGGGCCCCAGGCCCCACGGTGAGACAGTGCCAGCACCACACTGGGCTGAGGAAGGCAGGGCCCTGCCAGGGAACCGGGGCCGGAGGAGCTCCCGGCCGGGTGTATTTGGGGAGGGAGAGGGCCGTGGGGGAGGTGTGGACACCGATGGGCAGGATGTCCGTGGCATCTGCACACACCCTGATGCCACCGTCCCCGCCATGCCACCCCCAGTGGCTTCTGGAGAGGGGCGCTCTTGGCAAGCTCCAGCCCCTCCATCCCATCAGTGACCACCCCACACCCCACGGGGAAACCTCGGCCAGCGGGGACAGGGCCCACAGCACCCGGCCGGCGGGCAGGCCCGAATCCCGGGTAAGCGGGGCCTGGACATCAGCGTTAGCGGGTTCCTGGATTAAGGGGCTACCATGGGAGCGGGGCTGGGGGCGTTACAGGAAGTCAGCCCACTCGGCCCTCTCACCGTGGGATGCTTGCGCCCCCTCGGGACTCTGCAGAGTCCCCACCAGGAGGAAGGCTCTCCCCAGATGGGGCCCCTGAACCCTGGACTTCCCAGCTTCCAGAACTGTAAGAAATAAATTCCTTTTCTGGTAAATTACCCAGTTTCAGGTATTCTGTGACAAGCAACAGAAAACGGACTAAGACAGCATGTTTCTGAATCCACTTTCTCCCCCTCCCCATCCAGGAAAGCGGCACGGCCTCCCAGCTGGGGTGCCCGGGCGCACCGCACTCCGCTCCTGTCTGTCCACGGCGCAGCCCAGCCCGGGACAGCTGCCCCGTCGCCCACACGGCACCAGCGTCCACACTGGCCGGCCCGTTTGTTCAAACAGCTCAGCAAGGAGGCACGGGGCATGTCCTTTGCGGGGGGCGCTCTGGTGCCCAGCTGGTCAGGGTGCGCCTGCCCCATCCCTCGCAAGGGCGGCCTCTGCGCTGACCTGGTGCTCGGTGCCTGAGAAGCCTGTGAGTCCCACAGAGAGGTGCCAGGGGTCTCCGGAGAGGGTTGCGTGAGACGGCCAGACCCCCAAGAGGCCCAGGACAGTGAGTCCTTGATGTTACTCCTGGTTATCAACCCGCCTAGCCCTTCTGGGGGGAACAAGCCCAGGGCTTGAGACAGGACCCGTGTCCCAGCTCTGCCCACGCATGGCAAGGCCTGTGGCGCCCCCTCCTCCCAAGGCCTCTGACCTCAATCTGTGCGTTCTGTCCCCGGCTCCCTGTGCGTGGGGAGGTAGGACCACCCTGCCGTCTGCTTTCAGACACCGACGGGCCAGCTCTGTGGGGCTGCTGCCCGTGCACAGGCCGTCATCTGGCTGGGGTGGGTGCTGTCCCATCACCCGCCACCGTGGCCATGGCACCCCAGTCCCACGACCGTGCATCTGCCTTGCAGACTCGCGCTAGCTCCCCAAAGCTCCAGCCTTCCCGCTTGCTCCAATCCCCCCCAGCTCCTTTCCTCCTCCAAGGGGGTCCCCGGCAAGCCCAGCACACCCTGCCCTGATCTAGCCCCTCCCTATTTCTTGCAGTTACCCAATGTGAGGTCCTGTTTATGAGACCCCTCCCTCCCACAGGGGGGGGTCCCTCTGGGACCTCCTAAGGCCTGGAAAAATGCTTAGCATTTAGATGTGCAATAAAGGTCTGTTGAGTGAATGAATGAATGAACATGGATGCGACATTGGAGCTGAGATCTCCACCATGAGAAGCCAGACTCATGAAGCATCAAGGGAAGGGAATCCCGAGCAGAGGTAACAGCCGTGCAAAGGCCCTGGGACAGAAATGAGCTAGGCTATCTGGGGAGCAGACGGAGGGTGGGTGCACAGTGAGGGAGCTGAAGCTGGGGTGGGGGCAGATGGCACAGGGGGCCACGGCAAGGACTTGGACCTCCCTCCGGGGCAGTGGGAAGCAGGGGGCGGAGCTCCGTCCCCCTCCCAGGGGGACATACTCGCAGGCATTTCCCTTCCCAGCGCAGTGAGTTCCTGCCAAGCCAGCATGGCCTGCGCTCAGGCACAGGGGTACAGACTCCCCCCAAAAAACACACCCCACTGTCGAGCATCACACAAGCTCACAGAAGTGATTTTAATTTCAGGGCACACGATGGCCAGCAGACAGGAGCGGCGTACAAGGCGAGTACTGACAACTTGAGCTTTTCCGTTCTCCCTGGTCCCATCCGGCTCAGCGTCCAGGGGTGAGGAAGCGTGTCCCCCTCTGTCCCTCCTGCTGTCCTGCATCAGGAGAGGAACGGGGGCGCCTCGGCCAGTGGGCGGGACATGCTCTGGATGGCCCACTGCAGGATGCCGTCGAAGGAATGCTGCGGGACAGGGCAGTCGGCAAGGGGACTCGGCACCGGCGGGGAGACCGGCGGGCCCCACCCGCCCACGTCCACAGACGGCCACAAGGACACCATCCAACCTGACCCTCTAATTCAAAGGTAGGGAAACTGAGGCCCGAGGCCAGATTCTGGGCTTGCCAGTCAGGAGGTCCCGTGCTCCTTCATGGCATCCGCAAGCCCAGGGCACAGCCACCCCACTGCTCTGCCTCCTCGGGAGTCCTCTCCCGGGGTGAGGTGGGGCCAGATGCCCCTCATCTGCCCAGGGCTCTGACCCTCCTGCAGGACTTGGAGGTTCGAGGCCAAGATTCCGGCAGCATGAGGTCACCTGCCCCACGGGTCTTGTGCATCAGCCCCTCATTCATCCCACCGTACCCAGGGACCTGCCCCTCCCAGAGCCAAGACACCCTTATCCAGCACCCGGGTCCCCTCTCCGTCCCTCAGGACCGGGGTCTCTCTAGACACCTCCACTGTCAGGATATGCCATGCAAGCCCTCCCCCGAGGTCAGTC
>CAUYSK010091666.1:0-26831 GCA_963575035.1 Avahi laniger
GCCTGGGCTAGAGTGCCGTGGCATCAGCCTAGCTCACAGCAACCTCAAACTCCTGGGCTCAAGCGATCCTACTGCCTCAGCCTCCCGAGTAGCTGGGACTACAGGCACGCACCACCATGCCCGGCTAATTTTTTCTATATATTTTTAGTTGTTCAGATAATTTCTTTCTATTTTTTTTAGTAGAGATGGGATCTCACTCTTGCTCAGGCTGGTCTCGAACTGCTGAGCTCAAACAATCCGCCCGCCTTGGCCTCCCAGAGAGCTAGGATTACAGGTGTGAGCCACCGCGCCTGGCCTCCAAATTGTTCTTAATACGCATACAGATGATTTTCAACTTACAGTGGAGTTACATCCCGATAACTCATCATAAGCTGTAAATCTTGTAAGTTAAAAAATGTATTTAATACACCTAACCTACTGAACATCATAGCTGAGCTAGCCTAGCCTACATTAAATGAGCTCAGAACACTTAACATTATCCTATAGTTGGGCACAATCATCTAACACAAAGCCTATTTTATAAAAAAATGTTGACTATCTCATGTAATTTATTGAATACTGCACAGAAAATGAAAAACAGAATGGTTGTATGGGTACTTGAAGTACAATTTTTATAGAATGTGTATTGCTTTTGCATCAATGTAAAGTTGAAAAATTCTTAATTGAACCATCATGAGTTGGGGACAGTCTGTATGTTACTTTAAAAAAAAGAAGTAAAATTTTAAGATGCCATATTCTCTTTTTTTGTTGGTGTTGAGACAAGAGTCTCGCTCTGTCGCCTGGGCTAGAGGGCCATGATGTCAGCCTTGCTCACAGTAACCTCAAACTCCTGGGCTCAAGCTATCCTCCTGCCTCAGCCTCCTGAGTAGGTGGGACTACAGACATGTGCCACCACACCTGGCTAATTTTTCTATTTTTAGTAGAAACGGGGTCTCACTCTTGCTCAGACTGGTTTTGAACTCCTGATCTCAAGCAATAGTCCTCCCACCTCAGCCTCCCCAAGTGCTGGGATTACAGGCATGAGCCACCTCGCCCTGACCTTTTTTTTTTTTCCTTAAATATTTAAACCGCCCTAAATACCTAATGGGTCAATTGTATTGTCCTTTTAATATATTGTTGTGTTCTAGTATTTTATCTGGAATTTTCATTCATGTTCAAAAATAAAATTAGTTTGTAATTTTCTTCTTCTTGGTGATGTCTTCGTTAGGTTTTGTATCAGCTTTATAAAACAAACAGGAAGCTTTCCATCTTTTGCTATGCACTGAGACCATTTAAATAGTATAAAAATGATACCCTGATGTCTTTGAAACAGTTTACCTGTAAAATTATCAACGTCTAGTGCCTTTTAGGGGATTAGTTCCTTGGCAGCCTTTTCTGTTATTTCTATGGTTACATTTACATCTTCCACTTCTTGAGCTGATTTTAGTAAGTATAGATTTCTTTTTTTTTTTATATATTTTTTTATTTTTTTATTTGTCAGCAGGGACCAAGCTTGCTGACCACTTCCACCTCCACTGCAGCTCACACTCTCCAAAGTATAGATTTCTTGAAAATAATTTCACTCAGATGTTTAAGATTATTCATCCTTTCCACATCTCTCTTTAAATTCTCTTTTCATTCTTAATGTTGTATTTCTTCTTCCCCCCTCCCATAGATTAACTAGCTAGAATTTTTTTAGACCTCATCAAAGGACTTGCACTTAGATTTATTTATCAATTCTATTCTTTTCCTGTTTCAATTCATTACTCTATACCTTTATCTTTATTACTTCTTTCATTTCTGTCTTCTTTAAGTTCCTTTTAATTCTTTGTTATGTAAGAATAAGAACATTTAAAGATATGGCTTTTTTCTGAATACCACTTTGGCCACATCTCCTGAGTGTTAAAATGTATTTTTATTGTTGTTTTTAAAATAATCTTTGAATGCAGTTTTTATTTTTGCCTAAGAACAAAGAGTTAAGAGTACATGTGGGTTTGGGTTTTTTTGTTTTTTGTTTTGTTTTTTTTGGCATGTAGTTTGATGTGTTTGATGCTTTTTAAAATTTTGTTAAATTTCATTTAGTCAATATGACCTTTTTTGCTTTTTTTATATTGCTGTATTTTAACAGCTTTATTGAGATATATTTCACATGCAATATAATTTATCTGTTTAAGGAGTACTATTCAATGTCTGGATATATTACATTATTAAGTTTTAAAAATTGTGTAAAATATGTATAAGATAAAATTTATGATTTTAACCATTTTTAAGTACACAATCAGTGGCATTAGTTACATTCACAATGTTGTACTACCATTACTACTTCTATTTCCAAAATTTGTTCGTCACCCCAAACAGAAACTCTGTAACCATTAAGCAGTAACTTCCCTTTCCCACTTTCCCTAGCCTCTTGTAACTTCTAATTTACTTTCTATCTCTGTGAATTTGCCTAGTCTGGGTACTTTATATAATGAAATACTACAATGTTTGACTTTTTGTATCTGACATATTTCACTTACAATGTCTTCAGGTTTCATCCTTGTTGTAGCATTTATCAGAACCTCATTCCTTTTTATGGATGAATTATATTCCATTGTATGGATAGACCACATTTTATTTATCCATTCCGTTCATCTTTTCATGGATACTTGGATTATTTCCACCT
Source organism: Avahi laniger (assembly GCA_963575035.1). Lineage (NCBI taxonomy): Eukaryota > Metazoa > Chordata > Mammalia > Primates > Indriidae > Avahi > Avahi laniger. The sequence continues at coordinate 2,645 of CAUYSK010091666.1, forward strand.
TTTGGCTGTTGTGAACAATGCTATTATGAACATAGGTATACAAATATCTGTCTGAATCCCTGCTTTCAATTCCTTTGAGTATGCACCTAGGAGTGAAACTGCTGAGTCATATGGTAATTTGTAATCATTTCAATATTTAATCTCTTTGGAAACATTTTTCCATATTGTTCTAAGCTTCAGTAGATTTTTCCGTTAGACACAGAATGCATTTACACAAACATACTTTCTATTTTGTCTTCATTTAGTCTGTACAAACTATGTGTTTCAGATTAGCTAGAGAGTCTTAAGCTTTTGTAGTCAGTACCTAATAATAGAGGTGCTCTTCCCTGCAAAATAAAACCACCCTGATTTTTTGTTTTATTTAGTTAACAAGTCCGGCAGTTGGATTATTTCCTTCCTGACATTAGAAACACAAGTCCCACTTGTCTGCAACGTGATTATTGAAAATAGTTTTAGGAAAATAATATGCCAAGAAGGAACACTGAAGTTTATTATTCTTCTGAGCCATCTCCATATAAATTGGCACTCTTCAGGAGCCAAGAAAGAAGGTCAAGCATAACTTTTGCCATCTGCTTCTTTCCATGTTAGAGCAGTCACAAGTTTAAACTGGAGTCTCTACCTCTAAAGAGGAAAATGCCATTCATCACTACTGCAACTGCTCTGGCTGTTACCCAGGTCACTCTTGCTTTTGATTGCTTGTAGTTAGAGATTTTGTAAGGAAAATTCCATCCTCCGTTTGAGGTTGTGCATTAAAAAAATTACAGTATCCCTGCTGACCAGGCAAAGCTTTCTGGGTTTCAGGTCCTTGACACAAGTCATTCAAATATGTTTGAACAATGGATGGGAATTTGAAACTCTGTCTTCATATAGGAACTTGACCTCTTTTTTCCTCTTCTCTCTCAACTGTGGAAACACAGTATTTAAAACAGCACGAATTCAGTGCTGTGGTTATTCTGTCAGCATTTTCATTTAGAAATCTCTGTTTTCAGGAGTCTATAATATAGCTATAAAATTTCCTTTGCTCTAATTTGGACTCCAAGGACTCCTCTGGACAGAGATTAGTTTTGCACAAGCAAAGATAATGAGGCTATTTTGGTTTGGTGTTTTGTAGTCATCTCGATTAAAGCTCTGAAATATACAAGAAACTTGTTGTCCTCCAGATAGTATTGGATCATATGAGAGGATTTCTGATTTCTGTTTTCATATTGAATTGTGGACTCTGAACAAATACTGTGTTCATCTCGAGGTATCGTATGTGATATCTAGAATATGGATGTTAGACAAAATATATTGTGTCACTCTCACAATGACCCCCAATTAGAAGGGGAACATTTCTTTTGGAGATATACCTACTGGACTTACAGACAATTTTATACTTCAAATACTGTCTTTTATATAGCAGGAGAAGAAAGGAATTGAGGGGTTTTACCCTGTCTCAGACCTAATTACTAACCCTTGTCACCTCATCATACTTGAACTTTTCTTGTTTCCAGTCACATGGGAAGAGAAGGGACAGTTAGCCAAGTATTATTCCTATGATAATACCATTATCCTAAGCTAGGCCCAGTGCTGCTTGCTAATAAGTCTGAAATCCATACTTTTTTTTCATTGAATACTTAGAGATTCTGATCCTTAGAGATTTCTGGTGACTAAATTAGCATCTTGTGGGCAGGTTCCAGCACCACTCATCAGCCCCGGAGTTTTCCAGATCTCTAAAATTAAGAATGTACTGTTGTAAGGCTAATCTGTCTTGATTGATTCACTGTAAGCAAAGATACATTTTGAATTGCTTTTGCAGAACATACATTTAGAGTCATTTTTCTTGATCTAAATACTAATGTTTTATTGCAATATAAATGTGTTTACCTTGCATTCTACAAAATCTTGTGCATACATTACTTGATCCTCACAAAAATGTGTTTTAGGCCATGTAGATGCTGTTCTCCCCATCATACAGATGGAGAAACTGGCTCAGATAGGTTCTGTGACCTGCCCAAAATCATACTCTGTGAGTTAACCATGGACAGATTTTCTGATTCCCAGCATGCTACATACTTGTCCATATCAAATTCTCTTTTTGAACAGTGACAAACATTTAAAAGCAGATTTGGGAGCCACTTTTTTTCATTGTGGAACCTGAAAAGTTAACTGATTCACAAGGGAATCCAAACAACGGCAGTGACCAGTGGCTCATGAATCAGCTGGGTCCGCCTCAGCATGAAGAAGAAATTGGACTGAGAGAAGAGCTCAAGGATGGAAAGAGAACTATGCGTTCGCTACACATCTGTGGCCCTGAGAATATAACAACCAATGAGATCCTGAGGAGAATAAGTGAAATCAGAAGAGAAAAAACCATTCAGATCCGGGTTCATAGCCTAAGGAGCATTTGATACAGAAGTTATCTCAACAAATCAGCTGAAGAAACATCCACATGTCACCACAAAAGGATGTTTTCTCCTGAATGAAGACCCGTAATATAAATAAGAGTTACTAAGTGACTAAAATTAGAAGTAATAGTAAGGTATGGGGAATTAGAATGAAGTAAGTAAACTCTAACTTGGCAATTAGAAGTCTTAGCTATTTGTGGGAAGCAGTCCATTGTTAAACTTGGACAAGTTGTTCCTTTAAATATGCCCCGTTTCCGAAAGTATTGTATTTCTGTACCTTTTATTCAGCAAAAGCAGCTGAGACTTTTGCTTAAACATTTCCTTCTCTTTTGCCATTTGGAGTTGTTGCTTGAAGTGCACGCATCCTCGAGGGTTATCTTTCATCAGAGGAAGCTGTGCATGAATGCATTCACTCCCAGCCACTCCAGGGCCAATGTATTTTAAGTTATGGATGATAACATATATAAGCAGAACTTTAAAATGTAAATGTTTAGTTTTGTTTGGGCACTGCTGAATTTGTATCCCAGCCTCATCTCATGATTTTAACTTCTGGCTTGTCTCCTAAACAACAAAAATGAGCTCTTTGCTTCACATTTTCAGTGGATATAGTTTGAAGAAATCGTAAATAAAAGTAACTCACACAGAACAGAGCATTTTAACAAATAAGGTGAGAATTACGCCCGTTGCTCTTCACAGTCTTTTGGTTCACAAACTTGTAAAGAAATCTGTACTTTAAATAAAGCCATTTTATGCTCAAGCTTTCGGAATGGACTATGGAGGAATTAGTGTAAACACTAATAATTCTCATTAGATAGGTGCCATCTAGCATTTGACCAGGGCTGTCAGACCTAGAAGGTACCTGGTGTGTTCTAGGACACAGAAAACACAGTGGCTATGAGAGTCCTATAGCCTCAGCTGCTGTTTAGCACCATTGTGGGGAATGGGCTGCATTGTTGCTATTTTTGCGGCTTCTTAAAGCACCTCTGCCCCAGCTGGGGATGCCCTGTTTCCATAGCAACAGCTCTCCCTGGTGCCAGAGTGGCCAGCAGTATCAAAAGAAGGGATTTTCCGTAAATAGGGGCTACTTAACCCCAGGTATCTACCTTCAATGGATGTCATATGGGCCTCCGTTTAGGGATTATCAGACGTGGTAGCACTCATCAATGTTTCTGCTCTCTTGAGGAGTCCCTCGCTTTCTAAATGATGCTCCCATTCTTTATTCAGACCTCTTTATATCATTCTTGTCTTAGTTATTTATATTTCTTACATATATTCCTTATAAGTTCTTTAAAGGCATGTCCCCTATCTAGTGATCTTTTTCTCTCGGTGTCTAGCATAGTACATACATAATAGTAGGTACTCACTTTTGATGGAAGGAATGAACAAAAGACTTGGAGAATGTCTGGAGAGTGTCTCATTTTCAACATGGTTCAAAGATACTATCTCCTCAATCCATGAGCCATTCTTCTGAGTATGCCTACAGATATTGAACTTAACCAGCTTGTTTAAAAAGCTCTAAAAGATGAGTCAGCAACCTTTGACTCTTAGAGGGATAGTCTCAGCCCTCCATGGAGGAGATCTGACAATGACTGCATTTAGAGAGCCCCTTCTATGTGCTGGGAGCTTCATAAACATAGTGAGGACTCTCTTGGTTGCAGAAAACAAAAATCCCAATTCAAACTGGCTTAGGCAAAAAGAAGAATTATTCGGAAGAATCCTATTTTGTCTTGTTTGGAAAAAGTTGAACAAGTCTAACCGTAGGAAGAGTATTGTCTTAGTAGGGCTTGTCAAAACAGCGGAAGTCAAGGACTGAACTAATGCTCAGTATCTTTCTGTCTGTGTATGTATTTGCTTCATCATCTCTACCTGGAGACCAGCCTTCTCCCCTTACTGGGGAACCTAGCTGCAAGCTAACTCAATCTCACATCTTGGAGTTTCTACCACCCAAGAGAGATGAACTTACTTTCTCTATTCTAATTCTCAAAAAAATCACAGGAAAACTCTAGTAGGCCCAGTGTGGGCCTGGTCTACCCCTTGGGTACAGACTCTGTAAGAACACAGTAAGAGGAAGATTCGCGGGAAGAGGGAAGAGTACTGGATAAACAATTCCAAAGATGTTTGCTGCTAGACCCCATATTCCTTCCTAACAAAAAAAATCTTTTGAGGCAGGTGACATAATTTCCATTGCAGAAATTATGAAACCGTGCCTCCTAGAGGTTTAGAGTCTTGACGGAGATCACACAGTAAGTGGGAAGGCCAAGATTAGAATCCCAGTAAGCTGGTTCAGAAACCTTTGTTTTTAACTAATACAATGTATTGCTTTCACATACGATAGAAAAGAAAGGGAACCAGCAGATAAATGTAAAGTTGGAAAACAAATCATAGCAGAATAGTGGAAAAATCTATTTTCTTCCCAGGAACCTTGAATATTAGCACTTTGTTTTTTCAAAGAGCAGTCTAAAGCTGTACCAGTTCTTCTGAAAATGAACACCTTTCCTTCCTTCCTGCAGTGGCAGCAAAAGGGATCTCAGTTTAAAATCTCAGAAAGGCTGCCTGTGGACTCACAAGATAAAGATAATTCATTCTTTGATAGAGCAAACTGCAAAATTAGATGCATCTAAGAGCCAGAGGGGATGTTTATTTCTTAAGGCATTTCCATTGGATCAGAGCCTCTCTATCTGCATAGGTGACAGACAACAGGTCTGCAAAAAAGAAAAAGAAAAATAGGAAAGAAGAAAACAGCAGTGTCTGTACTGGGTTCCATACTGCTTATCTTCTGCACACATGACCTAGTGTGGCTTTGAGAGCCTGTTCAGAATCTGTTTCAGGAGGCAAAGAAAATTAAGAGTAACAATTATAGTGAATGATGCACAGAAATACACAGACATTGTAATTGGCTTTGCTGGGTCTGCTAGGCTAGCTCCGTGGGTTGCTTTGCTGATCACAGAACCTGAGTTACTAAAGAGGACCACCCCAGTAACTGCTTCGTAATAACATCCTCAAATGCAGGCTGTAGCCACTCTCCGGTGCTCACTTCAGAAACTCCAGTAAGGGTAGATTGAAAACAGACATTTTGGAGTGATTAGTTCTGTTTTTAATCCACATACAGCTTGGAATGGAAAAGTAGCCACATTTTATTTTAAAGAGTGTCTAGGGACAGTGCCAGAATCTTTCTTTCAGCACATTTTCTGATTAGCCAGGTAGTAAAAATAGTTTAGTATTTTTAAAGAATAAAATCTTAACCTTTTATAGGTCTCATGATTCTTCCGATTACAAAACACTCTTCTTTCTGTATAATTGATTATCAGTGGTTAGATGTCAAATATTTGGGTGTGTGTTGAAAAGGGACTTTGCTTGATAGAGCAAATACTTCAGAGGAACCTTTTTGACTCTGGAAAATGAATTATATTAAATTTCCCCAACTTTAGTGCATTATTATAACAAGCTAAAGTACTCCAGCTGGAAAAAAAAAAAAAAACCTGGCAGACAGTTTATCTTTCTTAAAGACTGTGAAATGTAAGATTGTGTGAGTCTTATTTGTTTGCTGGAAGAAAAAAGTGGCACCTTTAGCAGAGACAGTTCTGGTAGGATGCCAGATTAAGAATAAGAGAGAAAAAGGGATAGGAACCCTCTCTCTGAGAAAGGATCATACACACTTCTTCAGACTTGAGATCTAAGTACACAGCGTGGCCCCTTTTGCTTTTCTTAGCTGAATGTCATATGTTTTAGGGTGTTTGGCTAGAAGATGGTGGTTATAATCCCATTGGCACAGCACATCACAATAACATGACATGACCTGCAATATCACAGAATTTCATGCAGGCATCCCCAGAAAGACCAGTCCTTTCCGTGGTCAGTTGCTGCAGAGGCCTGTGTAGTGCATTTTGTATTAATACCATGACCCAACATTTTTTAGAAGGTTCCAGTGGGTTTAGAATTTATTGACCCCATGTAGCATCTTGGATATTAGACTTCATGTAAGCTAAATAGGTAATAGTTATGTAAAGCATGAAGCTGTGATTTTGAACCACTGTTTATAATCGTGCCTGAAGTTAGAGGAAACAGGGTGTCAGCACACCTCATTCAGAGCAGTGGTCTCAACACTGCCACTCTTATATGTGCCCTATGGTACTTTTAATCAATGGACAATATTTTTCAAGTTCCAATTCTGCTCTAGGTTTGGTTAGATGTCATAGGTAAGGTAACCATAACCATATCATTTATCACCAGAGTCACTTTTGAGAGTGAGAGAGAGCTATTAATAATTATACTGAGTCATGAACTAGGCCTTTCCCAGGTAAACCAGAACGAATGATTGCGTTAGCTATAGAAGATACAAAAATGCCATTCATACCCTTGGTCCACACTCAAAAGCAGCAGTCCCCAACCTTTTTGGCACCAGGGTTTCATGGACGGCAATTTTTCCATGGACCATGGGCAGGGAAGAGTGGAAATGGTTTCGGGATGATTCAAGCACATTACATTTATTTTGCAGTCAAACCTCTCTGCTAATGATAATCTGTATTTGCAGCTGTTCCCCAGCACTAGCATCACTGCCTCAGCTCCACCTCAGATCATCAGGCATTAGATTCTCATAAGGAGCCGCAACCTAGATCCCTCGCATGCACAGTTTACAGTAGGATTCTCCCTCCTGTGAGTATCTAATTTTTGCCACTGATCTGACAGGAGGCGGAGCTTATGCAGTGATGCGAGCAATGGGGAGCAGCTGTGAATACGGATGAATCTTTGCTCGCTCACTTCCTACTGTGCAGCCTGGGTTCCTAACAGGCCACAGACTGGTACCGACCCACAGCCCCGGGAGCCAGGGAACCACAGCTCTACAAGATACTTGATCTCCCATCCAGGTACTGACCGGCGCGACCCTGCTTAGCTTCCGAGGTCTGACAGGATCGGGCACATTCAGGGCGGTGTGGCCGTAGAACACTATTAGGCATCTATCCAAAAGAGCACAAAACATTCTACTATAAAGAAATCTGCACTCGAATGTTTATGGCAGCACAATTCACTATTGCAAGAATGTGGAAACAACCCAAGTGCCCGTCAATCCATGAGTGGATTACTAAAATTTGGTATATGTTTACAATGGAATATTACTCAATCATAAGAAACGACAATGATCTAGCACCTCTTATACTTTCCTGGACTAAACTTAGACCCATTATCCAAAGTGAGGCACCACAAGAGCAGAAGAACGGGATCCATTTGTACTCGCCATCAAATTGGTACTAACTGATCAACACTAGGGTGATCACATGGCAGAAATACTCTCTAGGGATTAGGGGGATGGAGGGGCAAATCTACAACTAAAGGACACGGGGAGCACTAAAGTGGAGGGAAGGACATGCCTTTAACCTGCATTTGGGTGAGGCAAAGACATAAAGTGTAACTAGAATGTTTGTACCCTCACAATACCTTGGAATAATTAAAAAATAAAAAAAAAGTACTTGAAACCCTGTTAAAGCACTAATATTTGCACACTAAACAATTCAAAAACGTTATAAAAAAGTTCTTTTCTTCTGTAATTATTATGTTACCTTCCCTATCCATTTTTCTCTTTCTGCCAAATCATTCTCACAACAGATGTGTTCATTTCTCACCTTTAAAAATTCTTCCCTTTACCTATCTATTGTCCCTTATTCTCATCTTCTCATAGCAAAAACTTCTTGAAAAAATAATCTATACCAAGGTCAGCAAGCTTTCTTTGAAGGGCCAGATAGTAAATATTTTAGTCTTTATGGACCATATGGTCTCTGTGGCAGCTATTCATCTCTGCCATTGTATGGCAAGTCACCATAGATAATACTAAAACAAATGGATTTGGCTGTGTTCCCAAAAAACATTATTTACTGAAACAGGTGGCAGGCTGGATGCAGCCCCCAGGCATCATTTGCAAGCCCCTGCTCTGCATGTCACTGCCTCCACCTCATCATGTCATCACTGTCCACTTCCATTCCCCCAGCTCCACTGAAACTGCTCTTGTCAGGGTTGTCAGTGAGTCCCTGTTGTTAAAATCAGTGGCAGTTTTCTGTCTTAATCTTACATGAATTTTCAAGAAAAGAAGGAATAATTGCTCTCTTCCTTGTCCTTCAAACACTTTGTCTTTGTGATGCCACAATCCCTAGTTTTCTCTCATGTCATTGACGACCTCTCTCTGTATCTTCGCTCCTTCCTTCTTTTCTTCTAGGCGTGTGAATATTGGAGTGCCTGAGAGCTTAGCCCTGAGCCATCTTCTCTTCTCTGTATGTTCTTTCTCCCTAGTTGGCTTCTTCCGTCTTACAGACTTAAATATCATCTCTAAAGTGATGGCTTCTAAATTTAAACCCCTGGCTCTCGCCTCTCTGCCAAGCCCCAGACTTTTATGTCCAACTTCTTATCTCCACTTGATATCAAATAGTCTATCTTAGCCCATTTTGTGTTGCTATAACAGAATACCACAGACTGAGTATTTTATAAAGAAAAGAGATTTATTTCTCATAGTTCTGGAGGCTGGGAAGTCCAAGGTCAAGGGATTCCCAGCTGTCAAGGGCCTTCTTGATGCATCATCCCCTTGCCAGCTGGGAGTCCCTTGACCTTGGAAGGTGGAAGAGCAATAAAGGAACCCATTTCTGCCACATTGCCATGAGTGAAGCTCTGCCCTTGTGACCTAATCACTTTTTAAAGGTCCCACATGTCAACACTTGCATTGGGGATTAAGTTTCCAACACAAGAGCTTTGGGGGACCTATTCAAACCATAGCATTCCGCCCCTGGCACCCAAATTCATGTCATACATTTCTTTCCATCTTAATAGCCTCAAGGTCTTAACTTGTTGCAGCATCAACTCAGAAGTCCAAAGTCTCATCTAAATCAGAAATGGGTGAGCCTCAAGGCACGATTCACCCTGAGACAAATTCCCCTCTGGCTGTGAGCCTGTGAAATTAAACAAGTTACAGTGCTCCCTTGATATCTACAGGGTATTGGTTGGGGGACCGTCTCAAATACCAAAACCTGCTAATGTTCAATTCCCCTATATAAAATAGTGTAGAATTTGCATAAAACCTATGTACATCCTACATCCTTTTGTATACTTTAAATCGTTTCTAGATTGCTTATAATAACTAATACAATGTAAATGCTATGTAAATAGTTGTTATACTATATTTTTAAATTTATTTTTTTTATTGTTTTCTTTTTCCATTACTTTCAATCCATGGTTGGTTAAATCTGCGGATATGGAACACTGACTATATGTACTTCATTTACTTCCAAAATACAATGGTGGGACAGGCGTAGGATAGACATTCCCATTCTAAAAGGGGGAAATAGGCAAGATAAAAGAAGTAACAGGACTCAAGTAAATCCAAAACTCAACAGGAAAACAACATTAAGTCTTAAAGTTGGAGGATAATCTTTGACTCCATATTCTGCATCCTGGGCTCGCAGGAGCGGGGGTTGGGCCTCCAAGGCCCTATGGCTTTGCTGGCCTCAGTTCACTCAGCACCTCTCATGGATTGGAGTTGCATGTCTACAGCTCTCCTGGGCTGGAGTTGCAGGCTGGTGGTCCTATAGTTCTGGGGTCTCTGAGCTGGCCTCATACCCATGACTTCCTAGGCATTTCCCTAGTAGGGGCTCTCTACAATGGCTCTGCCCCTGTGACAAGTCTGCCTGGGCTCCCAGGCTGTCTATGACATCCTTTGAAATCTAAGTGGAGGTTGCCATGGCCCCGCAGCTTTTGCATTCTCTGTATCTACAGAGTTAGCACCATGTAAATGCCACCAAGACTTGTGCTCATGCCCTCGGGAGCAGCAACCCAAGTCACACCCAGGCCCACTGGAACCATGGCTAGGTCAGCCGAGGATCGCTGCATTCAGGACAGTGGAGTCATCAGGTGGAGGTCCTAAGGGCACCTCTCTGGAACCCTTGGCCGCAAGGCCCTGCTCTGGGCCTGTAATGGGAAGGGCAGCCTCGAGGATCTGCAAAATGCCTTTGGGATCTTTCTCCCACGTTCTCAATGAAGAGCACCTGGCTCCATTCTCTTCCTGCTGATCTCTTTAGCAAGTGGTTGCTTGGCCACACCCTTGTGTTGCTCTCCTACATGTGCCTTTTTACTCCTTAGATGGCCAGCCTGCACATTTTCCAAATCATTCCATTCTGCTTTCCTTTTAATTATAAATTCCTTTAAATAATTTATCTCTGCTCACATCTTACTATTTGTAGTTAAAAGTAGCCATGTAGCTCCTTCAGTATTTTGCGTAGAAATGTCTTCCACCAGATATCGTAGTTTACCATTCTTAAATTCTCCTTCCATAAAGCCCTAGGGCATGGGCACAAGTCAGCCAAGCTCTTTGCCAGTTTGTATTAATAACAGCGATGGCCTTTACTCTTGTTTCCAATACCTGTTCCTTATTCCTCTCTGAGACTTCATCCGAATTGCCCTTACTGTCTGTACTTCTACCAACATTCTTGTCACAACCACGAAGTAGTCTCTAAGAAGTTCCAGGCTTTCCCTATGTTTCTCCTTTTCTGCTGAGCCCTCACCAGAATCACCCTGACTGCTCCATTCACGGCAATATAGATTTTTTCCAGCATTTGCTTCAAACTGTTCCAGGCTCTACCCATTACTCAGCTCTAAAGCCACATTTTTAGGTATTTGTTATAACAATGGCTGTAGTTTTGTGTTGCTATAACAGAACAGCACAGAATAATTTATAAAGAAAAGAGATTTATTTCTTACAGTTCTGGTGGCTGGGAAGTCTAAGGTCGAGGGGCCCACGTCTGGCAAGGGTCTTCTTGCTATGTCATCCCATGGCAGAGGGTGGAAGGGCAAGAAAGCACACACATGCTTGAGAAAGGGGACCAAACTAATTCTTTTATCAGGTTCCCACTCCACAGATAATGCCATTAATCTATTCATGAGGGCAAAGCCCTCATGACCTAATCACATCTTAAAGGTCCCTCCTGTTAACACTATTGCATTAGGAATTAAGTTTCCAACACATGAACTTTGGGGGACACATTCAAACCATAGCGCAGGCTGTGCACGCTTAATAAATTGCAAACACAACTCTTGATTTCCAACCTTACTGCTACCACCACCACACACACCTGCCTTGTCAGGCCTGTCCTTCTCCTGTCTTCCCTAGCTCCGTAAATGAAACCAGTCACTGGCTTTTCAAACCAAAACCTAGGGATACTCTTTGATTCTTTCCTCTCTCTCCATTATCCACGTGCAACCCGTCAGCGAGTCCTGAGTGTTATACCTTCCTATAAATCTCGAATTGCTCCACTCCTTCCTGTCACCACTGGCTACCTGGTCTAGACCTCCACCATCTCTCACCTATATAAATGCAACAGCAGCTTCTTTTTTTTAAGTAATTTTTTGTAGAGACAGTGTCTCGCTATGTTGCTCAGGCTGGTCTCGAACTCCTAGCCTCAAGCAATCCTCCGGCCTCAGCCTCCCAAAGTGCTAGGATTATAGGTGTGACCCATGCCAGGCCTACAGCAGCTTTTTAACAGATCTTTCTCTGCTGCTTTCACTCCTGCCTCTATATAGCCCCCTCGACACAAAGTAGCCAGGAAAGTCTTTTATGTGTGTAAACTATATGCCAGTCCCTTGTTTAAAACTCTTCACTGGCTTCTCATTGCACTGAGAGCAAATCCTCACGGTTGTACCAGGCCTTTGAGGCCCTCGGTGTTCTGTTTCCTGCCTCTCTCTCCAACTTATTTTATAACACTTCCCACTGTGATACTACCCTACCATCTACTGTCTTTCTTGTTGGTCCTCCAAAATATGAAGGTCTTTTCTGTATCAGAGTCATTGCGTTGCTCTTCTCTCTGCTTGAAATTCTCTTACTCCAAATCTGGACATCCTGCAGGTCCCAGTTCATATGCTGTTTTTCAGGAGATCTTCTGTAACCACCATCTCCCTTATTCTCATCACTGTGTAATTCCTTCACTACACCTGTCTCACTGAGGAATTTTCTTATTTCTTTATTTAGTTGCTTTTCTAGGATCTCCCCCCATTTCTCAAAGTAGCAAGTTCCTTGAGGACAGAGAGAGAGCCCATACCTGTCTTGTCTACCGGTGAATTCCCAGTGCTTAGAATAATGCCTGGTAATGGGAGGGCTTCAGTAAATACCTGTTGAATGACTAAAGGAGCAAATTAAGGAAATGCTGACTAATGTGGCTGGGGCCATAACTGCCACAGGCATTCTGAGTAGCAGTTTGGCTATAGGTAGTCTTCCGTCACTGCATAGTAAAGTACATATGTTTGTTCCACGTGTGTGGCTGTCAAGCACTCTCACAGCTCCTCTCTATTGCTTCCCCTGATTGCAGAAGATACTGTGAGTTGTAATACTTTTAATGTATAGCATCTATCTTTGTAGGTTTTTATTTCAGTGGAAACATTTGGCTCACCGTTAGCTTTAAGTATTCCTTTATAGCCTCATTTCATTGGTTTCTAAATGAGGTACTATAAATGTCTTTAAGATTTGTCACAATTATGGAGTCCTTATGCACAGCCCTGATTTTTTTTTTGAGAGCACAATCTTCTGGAATTTGCAAATTCAGAGCCTCCGCTACCCCTAAAAAGTCACCTCTGTGTCTCTGTAGGCTTGGAAGGTTACTGCTCATGTATGCACACACGTGTACACACAGATGTGCATGCCCTGTTAATTTGTTGTCGTCAATAACGTGTGGCAATCACTGAGATAGAGGAAAATCATTTAGTTTTTAAATTAAAACTTTATGATGCAGATTGGTAAGAGTCCCGAGTATCTGCCTGTGTCCAAATGCTGGACTCTGCATGTTTCTGCTACTACAGAAAAGTTGTTGGCGTAAGTACAATGAATCAAGAAAGCTTTATGGTAATTTTCTTTTGTGACTGGAATTGATTACAGTGTAGTGACTGGTGCTATCTTGAATTACTTTTTGTTTTTCATTAATTTCTCTTATTCTAGGCACTTGAGGAAGCTCAAAAAGCTATTCAGCAACTCTTCGGCAAAATCAAAGATATCAAAGACAAAGCAGATAAATCAGAGCAGATGGTGAGTTTAGGTTTCTTCCTAACTCTTTTCCACCAAAAGAGGAAGTTAGCTTCTCCTCCAGTCATGCTAATTAGTGGGTTTTTTTCTCCCACTTCTTGCCAACCAGTCGTCCACATCTCTGAAGCAAGCCCCTGTGAGTACATTCCAGATTGATTCAGGGGTTGCTGCTAGACAGTAGTGACTCACCATCCCTGCTGCCTGCCCTACATTTGCAGCTCTGTTTTTAAATAGAAAAAGGTTTCTTTTTCTCCTTCCCCAAAAATAGTTTCCGAGTCATTTTGGATTTCTTTCTCTAGCATTTGATTATATCATGTATTTCTCAAGTAAAATATACAATATGTAACTTGGTAGCACACACTGAAACTGGCCCTGGGTCTGGGAGCTAGGATGTCTCCTGCCCACAATCCATGTGTGTAGTTTTAAGTTCTCCCTCTACAAATTTGTGTCCACCAGTGATATACTCAAAAGGCCCCTCTGAGGACCAGCAATGCAGCATTCACCCACCATACTTCATGGGAAGCATTGGGAGGTGCTGGCTCCTGGGTTCAAATTCTGACCTAAGTAATGTAATATCTCTAAATTGTCTGTGATTTCCGGTTTCTTCAACTGTAAAATAAGAATGATAGCATCTACCTTACAGGGTTGCCATGAGAATTAAATGACTGAAGGGCACCGAGCATGGAACTAGGGACTTGGGTTTGTGGCCCTTCCCCAAGGATGCACTGCACTCAGCACCACGCAGCAGCCCTTGAAGTATGATTGTCAGGTGACACTATCAGTTGCTGCTTTTGCCAGAGTTTACTGCACTTGGCTTTCTTATGCATCAATATCCTTATGGTTGTAATCTGCTGTTCCGGACTATGCTCCCTCTTCATCCAAGGCGGGGTGTGGTGACAATTTGAGTAAGCTGCTTCTAAAGTTATTAGATGTCTTATTTTGAAGCAGTTGGTTTTCCCAGACAGTGCTTTGCTAAAGGGGAGAAGAAGTAGGAGTGAGGGGAGAGCTGCTATTTATTGACCTCTTGAGTGCCAAGCACTGTGCCAGTTTCTTTATACAAGCTATCTAACTTGTATAGATAGCCTCGTGACAACCTTATGAACTAGATTTTGTTGTCATTATTATTTTTATGATTACCAGTTTTATAGATGAGGAAACTGAGGCTCAGGGAGGCTAAGAAACTTGTCCTAGGGACACGGAGTTGGTAAGTAGTAGAGCTGGGATTCAGCCCCAGATCTGTCTGACTCCAAAACCTACCATTTCCTGTTCTGCCCCTTTTTGACTGCCCCTGGGTAACAGTTGAGGTGAATTCACTCTGGACATTCTGTTTTGTAGAGTGGTCTCGTGTAAGTGTGACCTGTTGTGACCTATGATTAATGGTTTTTGTTTAGGGAAAAACAAGTAGTTCAGTATGTCTAGAGTGTCACAGGATAGGGGATGGGGAGCAATGGCAGATTCTGGGAATAAAGAGACCGGCCAGGTCTGGTGCAGAGCAGTGAGGGATGGAAAGGAAGGAATAGATTCCTGACATGAGGCAGAGAAAGAATATTTAGGATTTAATGACTGCAGGGAAGGACAAGAGTCATAGATGACTATGAGTTTGAACACAGTGGTTAAAGACTCCTGATGTTAGGACTGAAGCTAAGGAACCCAGAAAGAAACACGGAGGATTTTTGTAGGAAATAGAATGACGATTTCAGTGTTGAAAGTGAGTGATCAGATTATAGGGCCAAGCTCCTATATCCAGTTTACTCTGCCACTCCTGATCTCTTTTTGCCCCCACTTCAGTTATTCAGTGAAGTGGTGGTGGGGTCTCAACCTTTTTAAAAAAAAAAAAAAATGCAGTGGAAATAGAGGTAATTTGAGGGTTATAGAGGGAAGGCAGGCTTCATGGGGAAGTCCTAATGAAAGAGGGGTTTTTTTTTTGAGACAGGGTCTCGCTCTGTCTCCCAGACTAAAGTACAGTGGCGCAATCATAGCTCAGTGCAGCCTAGCACTCCTGGGCTCAAGTGATCCTCCTGCCTCAGCCTATGAGTAGCTGGGAGTATAGGTGCATGCCACCAAGCCCAGCTAATTTTTTTTTTTTTTTTAGAGATAGGGTCTCACTGTGTTGCCCAGGCTGATCTCAAACTCCTGGGCTCAAGCCATCCTCCTGCCTCGGCCTCCCAAAGTGCTGAGATTATAGACATGAGCCTCTGTACCTGGCCAAAAGAGACTTTTTTCTGCTAAGATCCAGATCAGCCTTACAGGCTTGTGGGTATGGAATTGAACTGGGCAGGTCATAATCTTTATGAGTTCACCCAGGGTGCTCAAACTCTGAAAAATCAGGTCACATGAACTTAACTCACTACCGAATTTTCCACTTTAACAGGAGGTATATCGATCCAGTGACTAGAATGTTCGTGCCTGGTATCCAGGGCCCTCCCTTCCTTCCACCTATCACAGAACCTGGGGAACCAAATTGCTATTAAGAAAGTTTCTTAGTCAACATGGACTCAGATTAGTGGAAGATTTCACTTAGGTGTTAAATTGGAGAATTTTTCCAACTTCTCTGTTGAGCATACTTTTCTAGTGACTGAAATATACTTGCATTCCCAGGTACAGGTCTCTCTGTCTTGGATGTGGTGGAACAACACTCAGAACTTTACTCCCAGACTGCCTTCCCACTCCCTGAAGCCTGCTGCTCTCCACCTATGACATTACATGTTAAGCTTATGTTATAGCTGGTTACATTTTAGTCTTCTCGAGATTTGAGAGAGAGTCTTTGCTGGAGCCCCAGGCCATAAACCTTAGTTCCATTAATAAAGACTATTTCAATTCAATTAGCGACTAATATCCATTTTGTACTGAACCCAGTAGCTCCAGTGTCACAGGGATTCTTTTCTGACCTCATTCAAGGGAAAAATGTGCTTTACTTGGCCCCTGTATCTTATATGTTCATCAGCGAGTTGCTATTTGGATCATTCTATATGGGGTAAAAATTAACGTTCATTTCATTCTCACCACTGAGGGTTTATAACCCTGCATAGAGTCTGAAGAAATGTCAAATTAAATTTAAATAGACTGATCAGAAATTATTTTGATTTTGTATTATGAGAATGTTTGTGTTTTCTCCACAGGCTAACCTGAGATTTTTTTCCTTGTTTCATTTGCATTAGTTTCTTGTGGTGCTACTTGCAGAAGCATTTACATCTTTCTTAACCTCTTCCTTTCTCTCCTGTGGTTTTTCTATATTTAGGTGAAAGAAATCACCCGTGACATTAAGCAGTTAGATCATGCCAAACGCCACCTGACCACCTCAATCACAACACTGAACCACCTGCACATGTTGGCAGGTGGCGTCGATTCCCTGGAGTAAGCAATGTAAACTTTCTCCTTTGAGTCCACAAAAAATGTATCACGTAAAGAAAATGGCATCATAAGTTTATGCACTTCTCAGCCAAGAAAGTCTCGCTATCCTGCCCCACTTTCTGCAAACTGGCCTTGAGTGTTCAGTATCATTTTTGCTTTGTGCTCTCTGGTGTTCAGAACTTAACAAACACCTGAAGCTTTGAAGCAAGGTGCAAGTGAGTCTGAAGAGACCCAGAAAGCCTATGAAAGTGACTCCAAGAATATGGACCATTTTGACATAGTAGATCTATACCATTAAGGTAGACGACGTGATTCGGGCCCATAATCACTCCCTGTAGCCTCTGCCTTGGCAAATCTTCCTTCTTGTATTGGGCTGAGTTGCAGTGTCATTGAAGAGACCACATGGAAACATCTTTAATTTGTCATTCAACACCATGTTTTCAAAAGCAATAGCTTCCTTTTTGGCTTACAGAGGGAATAATACATGAAAATGTTAGAAATAGTATTAAAAGGAAGAGATGGTTATTTATCACAAAGCAGCAATCCAAAGCTTCCTTTGCTAGGAAGATTCTGCCATTCCAGTTCACCTCTGTGGTCTGTCTCAGGCTGGGGATCGCCCCTGCCCCAGCCTCAGTGTAATTTCACGTGTGGACAGAGTCAGAACATCTCCAAGGAAACTGAGAAACGATATCGAAAGTCTTGGGGAAGGAGAACGCATTGAAGGGAAGCAGAGGAGCAGGCAGGCTCCCTCCTGAGCTCTCCTAGGTGTTGCATGAGCTCCAGGGCATCCATTCTCCTGTGAGCAGTGACAGCAGTGGCCAGCGGGAGACCAGAGGAGCAGTCTCCTGTGTTCCTGCCCCAGGTACTCGGTGTTGTCCACCAAAGTATCAGACCAGGCAGTGGTAGCAACATAACACCTTGGCTTGAACTTGCTCCTGTCTTTTTCAATGGCTCTTAAGGGAAATAATAAATTATAAATTTAACTTAAAAGCCCAACCCTAAAGAAAAATTTAGATGTAATAGTTTGTTCTTCCTCCCTGTAACTGTTGATTTTGTCAACATCCTTTTATTTAAGCTTTATTTACCTTAGCAACAGGGCAAGTAGACATCTCTGACACAGAGCGGCTTCTCATTGCCTTAAAACCTACAGATTTGAGTTAACATGTAAATGCATGTACATGCCCTAGAAAGTTAATATGTAAATTCATATAAATGCCCTAGAAAGATGCATTTGGTTTGCCCAAATGCTGTAATCCTCAGATGGTAACATCCCTACCCCTGTTCTCTGCCAAAAGCCTGCTAATCCGATAATACCCAACCTAAATCCATGGAGTCCTCCCAGATTCCCCTCCCCCGATCCAATGAGAATTCATCACTCACACATTCATTTGGAGGCCCCACAGCACATAACTTGTACTTATATAGAGAGCGTAGTTCATCCTGCTTGGTATTAGTTAGGTGTGTACTTGACTCTCCGTCACTAAATGATGTCACCTTGTGGATTTGGACCAGGTCCTATTTTTTTCCCCAGTGCACAGCACCGTACATATTCAGTGTCAGTGAATGTTTATTAAATTGAGTTGATGTCTGTGTTAGAGGTAGAGTAAGTTGTTTCATATCTTTATCTTGTGTCCTTAGTGTTTCTCTAGGGTTTTCAACTTCTTATTTCCTTGCAGAGCCATGACCAGGCGAAGACAGTATGGAGAAGTTGCTAATCTCCTTCAGGGTGTAATGAATGTCCTAGAGCACTTCCACAAGTATATGGGAATTCCACAGATCCGGCAGCTTTCTGAAAGGTAAAATGTCACTGGAGAAAAATGCTTTTCCCTTAAGAAAAGGTGGTGCTGGGAAGTGCTTATGCATTTAGCTCAGCACATGCATTGTAGAATCTTACTGTAAGAAGAGACTTCAGATGTTACCTGATCTAACTCTATCTGATGCAGACGTTGCCCCTACAGTACTATTTACCGTATCTTCTAAAGATAGTTGCAGTTGTATATATGAGCAACTCTCAGTTGTCTGCATTTGTGATGGAAATTGTTCTAATTATCTATTTCCTAGTAACAAACCACCACAAAACTTAGCAGCTTAAAACGATAATTATTTTGCTCATAGAATTTGGCCCGGCTCAGTGCAAACAGCTTGCATCAGCTGAGGCAGCTCAAGAGGGGGCCTTTGCTCACTCTCATGGCTGGCAGGTTTGTGCTTGCTGTCAGGTGGGAGCTCAGCCAGGCTATGGTCAGGGATCCCTTGTTGCCCTCTGTGGGCTGCTTGGACTTCCTCACGGTGAGGTGACTGGGTACAAGAATGAGCATCCCAAGAGAACTGGGCTTGGAAATCACATAGCATCCCTTCTGCTACAATCACAAGGCTAAGATTCGAGAAAAAGGAACATAGTCTTCCCTCACCGCCTAGTGAGAGGAGTGTCAAAGTCACATTGGTACAAAGAACATGTGGGGTGGCATATATTGCTGTGACAGTCTTTGGAAAAATATAACGAGCCACTAGAACTTCAGATATGACAAAAAGATGACTTTCTCTCCACTTCCTTTCTTCCTACTACAATTTTTTTTTTTTTTTTAAGAAACAGGGTCTCATTATATTGCCCAGGCTGGTCTCAAACTCCTGCGCTTAAGCAATCCTCCTGCCTTAGCCCCAGTGTTCAGTGTTTTTTAGATTGAGTTGATGTGTGTTTTAGGGATAGAGCAGGTTGTTCCGTATCTGTATCTTGTGTCCTTAGTGTTTCTCTAGGGTTTTCAACTTCCTATTTCCTTGCAGAGCCATGACCAGGTGAAGACAGTATGGAGAAGTTGCTAATCTCCTTCAGGGTGTAATGAATGTAATGAGTAGCTGGGACTATAGGCGTGCGCCACCATGCCTGGTACTCCTTCCTAATACCTTTGAGTTTTAGTCCCAGATTTGCATCGAATGGAAAAAAAGCCAAATGCTTAGAGAGAAGGAAGATTAGGATTCTGAAGGATGATGAGGGATGGTGAATTCAGTGACTTTTCTATTAGAAATAGCAGCGGGGAGAATACTGAGAACACAGAGACAATCACCGTTGCCAAATCCTAACAGCCTTCCTTGCAGCAAAGAAGAAACAAAGGGGCTAGTACTTAGCAGCAGCTGTCATTTTCCACTCTGCCTTCCCAATAAGGCCTCACTGCTACGGGCTTCTTTTTTCTTAAGTTTCTTTATTTTTAGTTATACAAGTAATACATGTATACATTTTCTTTTGTTTAAAAAAGTCACATATACAGATAAAACTTAAGTTCCCTTAAGTTTGAGCTATACCTCAAATTCTGTTGTTCTCCCTGGAGGTAGAACTCCATTAAACGGATATCTCCCCAGATTTTTATCTGTGCATTTGCATAAATCTATAGTTTCAGTTAATGGTTTTGTTTTGCTTTGTTTTGTTTTATAAATAAATGGTTTCATACCATATGCTTCATTCTGAAATTCGCTTTTTGTTTTCAACCTAGCAATGTATTTCAGAGATGTTTTTCCACATTCTATTTAATTGATGTGTAGAATTCCATAGAATAACATACCACAGATTATTTATCCATTTTGCTAGCAGTAGATTGTTTCTAATTTTTAAAATATAGCCTCTTTGCACATATGCAGGTACTTCTCTGGGGTAGATTCTGCATCACAGGGTTATATACATTTACAATGTCAATAACCACTGTCCATTTGCCCTCCAAAGAAGCTTTATGTACCTATACACCATCTGTACAGTATATGAATCCCATTTCTCTACACCCTCAACAACACTTGATGTTGTCGTTTTTCATTTTTATTTGCCTAATGGATGAAAAATGGTATCTAGTTCCTTTAATTTTCATTTCCCTGGTAACTAGTGAGATTGGTATTTTTTTCCATTAATGATATGCCATTTGCATTTCCTCTGCAAAGTATCTGTTTATATCCTTCGCCAATTTGTCTGTTGAGTTATCCCTTTCTTATTGATTTGTAGGAATTATCTATATATTCTGGATATTTATCCTTTGTCAGATCTACGTAGCTTTTGTCTGTAAAACCGTCTGGGTAATGTTACCTGTTTTAAAGGCAGATCTTTGACTATACTTTCAGTTTTTTCTATGGTAATTAGTCTATTCAGATTTCTTACTTTTTAAAATTTTATAATTGTAGTACAAATATATGTAACATAAAATTTACCATTTTAGTCATTTTAAAATTTACAAAACGGTGATATAAGTATATTTACATTGTTGTGCACCTATTTCTGCTATCCATTTCCAGAACTTTTTCATCATCCCAAACAGGCTATGTACCCATTAAATAATAACTCCCCATGTCCTCCTCTCCCCAGGTCCTTGTAAACTCTGTCCTACTTTGTGTCTCTATGAATTTGCCTATTCTCGATCCCTTGTGGAATCAAACAATATTTGTCCTTTTGTGTCTGGCTTATTTCACTTAATGTTTTCAAGGTTAATCTATGTTCTAACATGTATCAGAATTTTATTCCTTTTTAAGGCCAAATAGTCCATTGTAGGTATATACCACATTGTGTTTCTCCATTCATCTATTGAGGGTCATTTGGGTTGTTCCCACCTTTTAGCTATTGTATGATAGAATAGGCAAATCTATTGTTTGACATTCATTGTTGTCTATTAAACACCTGAAGTCAATCTGATTCCTACTCCCTTACAAGATAACCTATTTTTCTTTGGTTTTCTTTTGCTCTGGAAATATATGAGATTTTGGGACTGGAGGAAGTTAGGAATTTTACTAGGACATAGGTCTTTTTTTATTTGTGATGCTCCAAACTTTTTGTAAAGACTCATGAATTTTTTAAGTTCTCAGAAATTATTCTCTTTTGTTCCTTTCTTTGAGTAGTCTCTGTGATTTGTCCCCTCTATTCTCTCATTGTGGAATTCTTATTACATGAATACTGGGACTTCTAGGTCTGCTGCCATGTTTCTTAATTTTTCTTTCATACTTTCTATCTCTTTGTCCTTTTGGGTTGCTTTCTGAAAGAATTCCTCAACTCAGTCTTCCTGTTTTAATTTATTCTTCACTTGTGCCCATTCTGCAAGTTGGCCTAACTGTTAAATTTTTATTTTAATAATCCAGCTTTTTAATTTCTAAGATAGCTAGCTGATTCTTTTTTCATGGACATAATATACTCTTAAACCTTTCTGAGCATATAAATTATATGTATTTTAAAGCTCTGAGTTGCCTGTTTTATTTCTTGTCCTCCGTTGTAAGGTCTTCAGTTTGTTGAATGTGGTGACTCGCTTTCTTGGTATTAGCGTTCTTCAAATGTTTGGTGATTCCCAGCTGAAAGCTCATTTTTGTTGTTGACATTCTGTTAGTCTGATCAGGAATGCTCTTTTACTGTTACCTGCTTGTCAGGGAGAGGTGGGATGTACTGCTTGGCTAAGCGTATCACAGACGGTGCTTCTAAAGTGAGACAGGGTCATACCTGGAGGGACCTGCCAGGTGGCTATACCAGCAGCTGATCTTCTGGGCTTGGAGGCTCCCTGATCTTCCTGGGTATTGTCAACCCCTCTGGCCTCTGCTGAGATTCTCAGAGCCAGGGGCCACACCTGCTGAGCATTCAAAGTGCAGATGCAGATGCGGACACTGGCTTAGTCACTCCTATTGCAGGGACCCAGCGTATCCCACTGGGCCCCCTTTCTGCTTCTGGTATCTGTTACCATGATATCTTTCATTTTTGAGAGTCATTTTTGGGCAGTGATTTCCTTTAAGCCTGTGCTAGCAGGGGGTCCTCAGAGTTTCTAGTCTACCACTTCTTTTCTTGCGTAGTTCTGGATTTTTATTATAATAAAATCTTTTCATTATTTCTGAGGATCTGGGGCAGGAATGGGAGGTTGCAACACGTGCTCAGCATGCCATCTTATAGTGGAAATGCCAAAGAACTATTAAGGAATGTTGGAACAGAGCTTGGCAGAGTGCTAGGGAAGTCACCACCCTTTCCCTCATCCTTCCTAAGCCCTTCATACTTAGAGCTGGCTGATTGCCATATCAGACTGGGAATGTGACACAGCCAAGAAAGCAGACGAATGGACTTTCTGAACTGCAAGAGAGCAGGAAGCTTGGATAGAGCAGGCAGACTTACTCTCAGTGGATGGGGAATAGATAGGAGGCCAGTATCTTCTACTCCTACTCTTGTGATAACCCAGAGTTGATCTCTTTTTCTCATTCATTTATCTAATAGATATTTCCTATGCCTTTTCTGTATCCTAGGCCCTGCGTTGGGGTACTAAAGACACAAATATAAGAAATGCACACTCTCTGCCCTCAAAGAGTTCACCATTTTTACATGGAGAAGGAAGACACTAATAGAAAATTTTAATACAGCACAGATGCAACAAATCTGGTATGTGCTGTACAAGATATAGCAGGATCTCCAAAGATGATTGAAGCAGGGGCTTAGGGTTGGGGTCATAGAAGAGTTCAATTTTCATCTGAATTTTAAAAGAGCAGGTAGGCTCTTACCACCAAGACAAGGAGGGAGGAAAGAAGAGAGAGAAGGAATATCATGGTAGTTTGAGAGGCAACAGAGGGTGATATGGCTGCATAGGTTGATAAGGTCAGATTTTCTAAGCCTTGCTAAAGAATTTATTTTGGGGACAGTGAAATATTTTAAGCAGAGAGGGACATGATCTTATTTGTATTTTGTAAAAGTCTGGTGGATCATAGAGGGAGAGACTGAAGATTAGGAGTATATTTCAGAGTAGAAAAGATAAGACCCTTACAAGGCATGACCGTGAGGTCAAGGAGATGTGTTTAGGAGTTGATTTCCAGTTGGTGGTATGGGAGGGACATTATTGATGGAAGGAATGTGACAGAACTCGATTTTATTTATAAAAAACAATGTAGGGATTCAATAAGGGTGCCGAGACCATTCAGTGGGGGAAAAGATAGTCTTCTCAAGAAATGTTGCTGAAGAAAGTAGATGTCCACATGCAGAGATAGAAGTTGGACCCTAACCTAGCACCATATACAAAAAATAACTCAAAATGGATCCATAATCTAAATGTAAGACCTAAAACTATAAAATTCTTAGAGGAAAACATAGAGCAAATCTTCACAGCATTGAATTTAGCAGTGATTTCTTGGTTATGATTCCAAAATATGGAGCCAAAAGAAAAAAAAGTAGCTAAATTGGACTTCATGAAACTTTTAAATATTTGTGCATCAAAAGACATTTTTTTTTATTTCAACATAATATGGGGGTACAGATGTTTAGGTTACGTGTGTTGCCCTTGCCCCCCCTCCCCCCCTCAGTCCAGGTTTCAAATATGTCCATCCCATTGCGTGGTGCGCATTGCACTCTTTGTGTACACATATATCCTTTAATGGAATTTTTTACTGAGCAAGAGAAACTTCACAACAAATTGTGCTGTAAAATGAC
>CAUYSK010091667.1:0-19339 GCA_963575035.1 Avahi laniger
TAATTTCTTTCTATTTTTGGTAGAGACGGGGTCTCGCTCTTGCTCAGGCTGGTCTCGAACTCCTGAGCTCAGAACGATCCGCCCACCTCGGCCTCCCAGAGTGCTAGGATTACAGGCGTGAGCCACCGCGCCCGGCCCCAATACATTTTTTATTGCCACAACAAATAAATTAACTAATTAAAACACAGATTAAACACTCCATTTTTTATGAATTTGCATAATTATTGGCAAATTAAATTATGGCAACCATAACAGTTACTTGTAGCAAAGTACATACAGGGGAAAATAGATTTTAAATAGTAGCTATTAGTGGAAACCATTTTTAAAAACAACTCTTAAAATTTTTCTGAAGTAAAACTAAAATTGTAATCCTTAGTGTATTAAAAATTTATCTTGGTCCAGTGCCAATAAAATTTTTTTATTCAACAATTTACTCATCAAATACATGTTAAACAGCAATCTAAATAGTATGTTTTTATTTAGTATTATTTATTTATCTCAAATAGTTACTTTTATCATTATTTCAAAAGAAACTTTTATGTTTTCTTTTAAAAAATGTCCAAATGCTTAAAATGACACATTTTTAAAAATTTACAAAATACTACACAGCAAAGGAAACAATCAACAAATCAAATCAAACAATATTATGTTACTCCAAAGAACATTTGCATTTGTTTTCTTCATGCACTTGCGCAGCACAGGTTTATAGTCTTCAGATTCTGTGGATATAAGAATTCTGGTGGCAGGTCCAAATGAGGGTTATCTTTTCCTTTTTTTTTAATTTCAGCATATTATGGGGGTACCGATGTTCATGTTACGTATGTTGCCCTTGCCCCTGCCCCCCGCTAAGTCCGAGTTTCAAATATATCCATCCTTCGGTGGTGCGCATTGCTCTCTTTGTGTCAACATTTTCTGGGAATTTTTTTTATTATTTTTGTCTACCTAGAGCCTAGATCAGATGAGGCAGGTTTTTTTTTTTCCCCCCTAGATTTCCCACTGAAGGTATTACCCTTTTACCATTTGGGCACCGTGACTTTATGCAGAGGTCTCTGATTTAATCTATTTCCATTCATGGGTCCTAGGTTTGTCTTCTGACCACTATGTGCCCATTAACAAGCACTTGGAGACACTAAGGATCATCACATGACCCCACTAGAAGCTCTGGCTTCCAAACTAATTTGTCCTTTTGAATTTGAGCTTTCTCATTTTTTCTGATTTTGGAGGACATTCCTTATTTTCCTACCACTTCAGCAATGCTTTCCAAAAGACTTCCAAAAATAGTGTATCCAGAATTTTTGAAGACCTATACTGATCTACCTTTCAGTAGTAATGAGAACTGATACAAATATTTTGCAGTACTTTCACTGACTATTTTTACTAATTTGAAACCAAATCTTTTAGCATAAATAGTCATTATAAAGAAGTCACTAAACAGTCAGGAGAGACTCAATTATTATATCAGCATAATTTTTCTAGGCTAGAAACATTATTAATATGATTACATCTTTCATAAGGTGCATTCAATTAAACAAATGGTATTAAATGAAAAAAACTTGATTGGTAATTCTAAATATTTTGTTATTTAAACTGTTCTCCTTTAGATTAATATAAACCACGCTTACCATTTCTACCTTGTTTTGTAAGATAAAGGAAGAAAATGATGCCTTTATGAAAATTCTTGAAAGAGTTCTGCAACTTCAAGCTAGCTGCCTAGCATTCTCTTTTAATCAGTATTCTTTAACATTTTACTATAACACTTCAAATTTCCAGATTCTATAGAATAAAATGAACCCGTGCCCATTCAGTATGCTACAAAAAGAAACAACATTGAGCTTTAATGTAACTGTGAAACTACGGCATTCCATAAATTGCAAATTATACATGTGTATTACAACACTAAAAATCCAGTAATCTCTTGGGAGTTTTTGTTAACAGAAAATATTTTTGCAATTTAGGGTTATGTTCAGGACTTTGCTTTAGGGACAGGATAAGAGTTTGGAAGACATGTCAGGAATCTAGATTTATAATCCCTTCTTTTTTTTTTTTTTTTTTTACCAGATTTACCATGTAATCTTTAATCTCTGGAAAAACTTCAATTTAGCATGTCATCTAAAATATATTACTTTATGATTTCAGAATGCTGCAGCCAAAATGCCATGCATTTTGTGGTGCCTAGAAACTATAAAGATTTTCTGTATTCAGGTGGGAGCATCCTTCTATATCTGTTTGTCTATTTTTTTTAACTCTACATGAAAAACATGTGATAACATACTTTTAGCAAATTGGAAATTGTGTTGGACTATGTATGTACAGTAAGCATGAAAATATCCATTTTATTTTTTATAATTATGTATATCTCCTTTTATTTCTTACTATTTAAAATGAGGATTTTGACTTAAGTTCAGAGATGATTGCATTTTGACTTTTTTCCAATCAATTGGTTTAAACAGTCTTTGACTTGTATGATACTTAGAGAGTTTACACACTATTCATGTCAGGTAATGCTATAATTGATTTCACAATATTGCTTAACTTTCTTCTAAGAATTGGGCTTGAAATTCCATATCTCAAGAAGTGAAACTGCTTATAGTATGAAATGAAATCTCCAGGGTAAAGGAATTTTAGAGTTATAAAATTATATTTCATTATATAATATCAAAATATATACAGAAAATAATCATAACAGTTAAGAATTCTGACCTTTAAATTAGTCACATCAAATTCTAGGCCTAGACATTAAAATTAGTTCATTGCAAAACTATTCCTGAAAAATATAAATACCATAGTCAGATTACAAAAGCTGATAAATTATGAAGATCTTTCAAGAACTGGTTATTCACATAGTTATGTAGAAAATAATTCTAGAAAAAAATGAATTGAGAAGTTTTGAATTAAAGTTTGAAAATGTAATATTCTTGCTCTTCATTCTTGAATGTGGACACTATTACGACATTTTTTAAGTTGTTTTTCTAGTAGTGAAATTAAACCTCCTATAGTCTCTTGCTTGGTTTGCCTTATCACCAGAAGGAATTTCAAAGTTGGTAGGCTAAGATTAAGAGTTCAATAACTGGCTAATGCAACATTAATAGATATATGAAAGAATTAACTTCGGCAGAAATTACAGATCTGACCGCATTCTTCCTGTGCCTAAAAACCCTTCCGAATTTCCCCATTGCCTGCTGTCTGCAGTTTGAGTCAGGGAGAATACACAAAAGGACCTCCAGGAACTTGTTCCCACCCATGCATCTGGCCTCAGTACTCTTACCTCTCTCAATTTCCCACCTCACTCTTAACATTTTATTAATGCTAATTTTCATGTAACTCCACATATATATCATGTTGTTTCATGCCTCTCTGCCTTATTCATCTTTTCCTGTTTGCTTGTAATGTCATTCCCAAAGAGTCACATTAGAACTCAGGAGTTGAGAGTTTGTACTTTGGAGTCAAGCACACGGATTGATTTTAAATCTTAGCCAGGTGTGTTTGTAGTCCCAGCTACTCAGCTATTGTGGAGACTGAGGCAGGAGAGTCACTCCTTGAGTCCAGAAACAGTAGTGCACTATTATTGTGTCTGTGAACGTAGCCATTGCAGCCTACGCAACACATAGAGAACTTGTTTCAAAGTAAATAAATAAATCCTGACTCTACAATGGGTCCTTTCGAAAGTTATTTAACCTCTCTACACCTCGGTTACCATATCCGTAAAATTAATTGAAAAATAATTATCTTTAGATGAAATATTGAATGTGAAGGGATTAGTAAGGATTAGGCACACGGTAAAGACTCAATATTAGCTTTATTTGTAAACCAATTTAATAAGAAGTCATTGGGATATAGTATGAATTTTATTCTTTAATAACTAATGCTAACTGCGCTCTCTCAACATTTTCCTTTTCTGGGTATATAGTGGTTTTCCTTAATGTGCCATCTTAGTCCAATTCTATAGCTTTTCCTTGACCTTTGTTTATTCGAACAGCCTAATTTTAGTTCTGAAGACCAGTGTTGTTTATTTTAAAACTGTAATCTTATATTTAGTTTAATCCTCTTAGTATAGACTAATTTGAGAGAAAGGGTGAGGGTGGTACCTAGTTTGCTTGTGTTCTTTGTCTCATACGCACATGCGCACATTTACTCCTCTTCCTTGGGCTCTTTTCTCTATCATTGGGGGCAAAATAGGACGAGGTTGTAGTTCTGCAGTCCCCTATTTGGCTGGCTATACTGGTGTTCCAGCTTGTTGTTCATGGGCATGGAGTGGAGAGATATTGTTTCCGACAGGATCCACTGAGGACAAGTTCTTCCTAAGCAGGCAGCTCCTTAACATTTTGTGACTGATCTCCCAATCGGCCGATGTCTCAGGCCACATACCTCTGATGCATGTGTCTGTTTGCTCCATGTTGTGGTTGTCCCACCTAGATTACAGCACATAATCTCATCGAACTCCCAAGGTCTCCCACCATCCCTCTCCCCTCACTGCTCCTCCGACCCCAGTTCTGGATTTGCTATCATCTTCAGGATCCAATGTCATATTTCCTGAGGAACTGAGAACTTGCGAATGAAGGACATAGTATCGGACCTTGCTTCTAGAAGTGCCCCTCTCCCCTAATCCTCTTTTCAGATCCAGGACCTAAATACTTACACAACCAAGTGGTACTTTGGGGCCCTTTTCCTCTTGGTTTGGAAGAGGAAAGCAGTGCTCTTCTACAAGGAGCTTAAAGGAGTAAACAGCCCATCTTGATGACCACTGTATTTTACCAAGAGGTAACACGTTCCTCTTACAAGGGGTGGAGTGACTCTGGCATCTTGAAACGGCTCTCATCTCAGTAAGTTCCATGCAAGGGTAGCTGGTAGTTCTTCTGAATTTGCAGCATGAGGTACTTAAAGTCTTGTATTCTTAATCATGATACTTAGGGTCCAATTTCATTCTGAGTATGCAATATCCTCTTGTTACATTTTTAGTTTTGTTTATTTGGGCATAATATTATCTCAGAAATCTTCCCCAAAGTCCAAGTGGGGTGAAAAAGGTTCCTCTTCTTTGTTTCAACATTGCTTTTGATGTTACCATTTACCATATGGATTAGACACTTAAGTATCCTCTTGCTTCATCTTGTACTTCAGTGTTTCAGCAGGATTGAAAGAAACCTAGCACTGTTTGGCTAGCTTTTTGCAGATGCAACTAGACTGTGCTGGGCTTTAGGCCTGTGCTTCTTACTTCTCATTTAGTGCCCCAGGCTTCTCTGTTGCCTTAGCATGGGATGACTAAGGGAACTTGCCAACACTCGTGCACATGCAGCCTGAATTTTCCTGAAATTAATGCCAATAGGATCACCTTTGACCAATGTGTGACTGAAGCTGATAGATAAATGCTTTTTTTTAACTTGTGAGGCTGACAGTTCTGAAATGCATTTCATAAAGTTGCTCAGATGATCCCAGCATGTTCACTACCCTCAGTCTATACTTCTGCTACCTGGGATCATATTCCCATATAAAGTACTAATATTCAGGCCTTCACCTAAGGCTATAGTTTTTGGAGGAATCTTGGCTGAGCCACTGTATTATATGGAAATGATTTGATTTTGGAATTGTGTTCCCATCATTACACTGTAAGCTACTTTCATATCCCAGTACTGTGTCAAGCACACAGTGTGCACTCCATCAAATTTGTTGAATTAGTATCATTTACAATTTACTCTTTCCAAGAAAAGTTAAACAAATATTATCGCCTTAAAACTTGTTAGGAAGACCAGGTTCAAATTCTCATATCCTTAGTCATTGAAAACCTAAATGTCAGATTTTTACAAGCTTATTGAATGGAAAATGTTTCTTGAAAATACTTGAACTTTTCATGAATGAGAATATCTTAACAGTTGTCAGAGGTCTATTCATACAGATTCACCTTCTTTAACCAAAATTTATTTCCTACTTTCTTAAGATCATAGAATTAAATATCTTTGGAGTGGAGAAATGTATTCTTTGGTTTTGAAGGTCTTTAGGTCTATGAAGAGGGGAAAACCCTGCCCTTGTTAAATTCCAGGAGAGCAACACAAATGAACATGTCAGAATATACAAAATAACGTAGTATTAATTGAAAGCTGTGCATACATTTTTCTAAAAGAATAGCAAATCCGTTTATGTTAGGCTGGCATCATCCACTTCAAATTACAAATAGTATTATAGATTGATCTACCTATTTATTTTTATTGACACTCCTGATAATGTGTCTTTATGAACACAAACTGTGCAAAGCCTCCTCTGCTAATTTCTAAGCAAGAAATTATGTCCTTCTGAACCAAAAATCTCTTTTCTTTAGGACCAAATGATATAATTTTCTTTATGGAAAATAAATGCATTAAAAACATGTGTCAGGCTCTTCTTTATTCCTAGATAAGTTGAAATTGGACAAATTGAGATTTAATAATTTGTCAGATCCAAATGATAAACACCCATTTACCACATTGCTTTGCTAGCTCAATGCATGTGCTGTGCTTGATGTATATAAATAAAAGAATTGACTACTAAAATATAAATATTAAGCACATGCTGAATATTTATGAATGTACACCAGAAAATTACCCTAAAAGAATCTTCTCTGAAAGTATGGATTTTAACAACACATTTCTTTCCTTTTATTTATAAACTGGAAGATGTAGATTTAGTTGAGCTGCAGGGCACATTGTAGTTTTGGAGCTTGTGCTAAGTCTCAAATAAGACTTTTGAAAATGGAAAAATTGTTCCATATTATTGTAGAGGGAGACTACCATTGTTATGCAAACAAAGGGAAACCCAGTAGTAATTCAAAATGAGTTACACATTTGACAGCTTACTCCCTTGCCAGATTTTCCTATTCTTTCCATGGAAAAATAAATAATGGATTTTGCTTTATTTGCTTTTCCAAGTAAGACATCTATTAAATATAGTCTCATGATTACAAATACATACATTTTATTATACACAAAAATTTTTAAATGTGGTATTTTATAGCTAATTTAAAAGAATGGAGTTCAAAATAAAGCAATTAAAGTATGATAATATGGTTTTAGGTTATATTTTGGTTGGTGTGCAAATATGTTACCCAGCCTATATTTATGGGTTTTGTGATTCAAATGAACAATTTGTATACAAGCACCATGTTTTTGTGCCAAGAGAATCCATTTCACTCTTTTGAATTAAGTCTTTCACATTTTTTGTAATACATTCAAAATTCTTTGAGAAAAAATACAATGAAATATTTTAATAATCAGTTCTGGAATTGACAAAATTATTTTTATTAAAGAGCAAAAAGAAAACTAAACTGGAAATACCAGGATTGAATAATGAATTATCACTAAGGAAGAAATTAGCTATTTGAAGTTGATGCTGCCCATTTCTATTCAACATAGTACTGGAAGTCCTAGCCAGAGGAATCAGGCAAGGGAAAGAAATAAAGAACATCCAAATTGGAAAAGAGGAGATCAAACTATCCCTGTTTGCTGACATTATTATCTTATATCTAGAAAACCCTAAACACTCCACCAAAAATCTCCTAGAATTGATAAATAAGATCAGCAAAGTCTCAAGTTACAAAATCAATACAGACACATCAGTAGTATTTCCACAAACTAATAATGGTTAAACTAAGCATCAAATCAAGGACTCAATGCCATTCAGAGTACCTACAAAGAAAATAAAATACTTAGGAATATACTTTACCAAGCAGGTAAAAGGCCTCTATAAGGAGAAATACAAAACACTGATGAAAGAAATAGCAGATGACACTTATAAATAGAAAAACATCCCTTGCTTATGGATATGCAGAATAGACATTGTTAAAATGTCTATACTGGCCAAAGTGATTTACAGATTCAACGCAATTCCTTCAAAATGTCATCTTATTTCGCAGACCTAGAAAAAATAATCATAAGCTTTGTTTGGAACCAAAAAAGAGCCCAAAGAGACAAAGCAATCATAAGCAAAATCAACAAATCTGGAGGCATCATATTACCTGTCTTCAAATCCTACTACAAGGCTATAGTAACCCAAACAACATGGTACTGGTATACAGTAGAGACATAGAACAGAATAGCCACATGTTGAAGACTGAAACAGGGCCCACACCTCTCACCTCTCACAAAAATCAATTCACGGTGGTTAACAGACTTAAACCTAAGGCATGAAACTATAAGAATTCTAGGAGAAAATGTTGGAAAAACTCTTATAGGCATTGGCCTAGGCAAATAATTTATGAAGAAGACCCCAAAGGCAATCACAGCAATGACAAAAATAAATAAATGGGACCTGATCAAATTAAAAAGCTTTTGCACAGCCAAGTAAACTATCATGAGAACAAACAGGCAACCTACAGAATGGGAGAAAATATTTGCATGTTACCCATTCGACAAAGGGCTGATAACTAGAATCTATACAGAACTCAAAAAAAAAAGCAAGAAAAAAATCAAACAACCCCATTAAAAAGTGGGCAAAGGACATGAACAGAAACTTTTCAAAAGAAGATAGACTAATGACCCACAAACATATGAAAAAATGCTCAACATCTCTAATCATCAGGGAAATGAAAATCAAAACCACAATGAGATATCACTTAACTCCAGTCAGAATGGCTTTTATCAAAAAGTCGCAAAACAATAAATGTTGGCATGCATGAGGAGAGATAGGAACACTCATACACTGCCGATGGGACTGTGAACTAATAGAACCTTTGTGGAAAGTCATATGGAGACACCTCAGAGAGCTAAAGTAGAACTACCATTTGATCCAGCAATCCCATTACTGGGCATCTACCCAAGCAACAAAAGACCTTCTCTAAAAAAGACATCTACACTTGAATGTTTATAACAGCACAATTCACAATTGCAATGATGTGGAAACAACCCAAGTGCCCATCAATACATGAGTGTATTAATAAAATGTGGTATATGTATACCATGGAATTCTACTCAACCACAAAAATCAATGCTGATCTAGCACCTCTTGTATTATCCTGGACAGAGCTGCAGCCCATTCTACTAAGTGAAGTATCACAAGAATGGAAAAACAAGCACCACATGTACTCACCATCAAATTGGTATCAATTGATTAACACTTATGTGTACATATATATAGTAGTAACATTTATTGGGTGTCGGGCAGGTGGGAGAGGGGGGAGGGGATGGGTATATACACCCCTAATGGGTGCGGTACACACCATCTGAGGAATGGACACGCTTGTAGCTCTGACTGAGGCAGGGCAAAGGCAATATATGTAACCTAATCATTTTACCCCCATAATATGCTAGAATTATGATATTAACAAAAACCCATAGAGCTACAACCAACTGATCTTCAACAAAGTGGACAATAATATACCCTATTCAATAAATGGTGCTGGGAAAATTGGATAGTCACATGCAGAAGCATGAAACAGGATTCCTGTCTCTCACCATATATGAAAATTAATTCAAGATCGATAAAAAGTTTAAATGTAGGGCATTAAACCATAAAAGTTATAACAGAAAACATAGGACGAACTCTTCTTGACATCCACCTAGGCAAAGAATTTATGACTAAGACCCCAAAGGCAAATACAGCAACAACAAAAATAAATAAATAGAACTTAATTAAAGTAAAAAGCTTCTGTGCAACAAAGGAAATAATCAACAGAGTGAATAGACAACTTACAGAATGGGAGAAAATATATGCAAAGTATACATCTGACAAAGGACTAATATCTAGAATCTACAAAGAACTCAAACAAATCAGCAAGCAAAAAACAAACAACCCCATACAAAAGTTACCAGAAGACATGTGCAGAAGTTTTTCAAAAGAAGATAGGGAAATGGCTTACAAACATGAAAAAATACTTCCCCCAACATCATTAATCATAAAGGAAATGTAAATTAAAACTACAATGAGATATCTCCTTACCCCTATCAGACTGGCCATTATTAAAAATCCTAAAAACAATAGGTGGTGGCATAGATGCAGAAAGGAACACTCACACACTGTTGGTGGGACTGTAAATTAGTACAACCTCTATGGAAAACAGTATGAAGATCCTTCAAATAAATAAATGTAGACCTACCATTTGATCCAGCAATCCCACTACTGGGTATCCACCCAAAGGAAGTCATTTTATAAAAAAGACACCTGTACTTGAATGTTTATGGCAGAGCAATTCACAAGTGCAAACATGTGAAACCAATCTAAGTGTCCATCAGTTCACAGGTGAATAAAGAAAATGTGGTGTATATATATATATATATATATATATACACACCATGGAGTACTACTCAGACATAAAAAGGAATGAAATAATGTCATTTGCAGGAACTTGAATATAACTAGAGACCATTATCCTAAGTGAACTATCTCAGGAATGCAAAACCAACTCCATATGTTCTCACTAGTAAGTGGAAGCTAAAAGATGTGTACACACGGGCACGAAGAGATGTAAGGGTCATTCAAAACCAAGAAGTGGGGAGGGTAAGAGGGGAGGTATGGGATAAAAACTTACCTATTGGTTACAATCAACACTATTCTGGTGACAGGCACATCAAGAGCCTTGATTTAAGCATTATACAAGGTATCCATGTAACAAAAACATTTGTACCCCCTTAATATTTTGAAATTTATAAAAGGAATAGGAAGAAAAAATATAAAAGGTGGTGTTGGAGGAAAATATCTTTCCTAAAATAGATAAATAAATGATTTTGTTTCTTCTAATTTTTTCCTTCTGGTTAACTAGAGTTCCATTTTAGGAAAGCAAAAAAGAAGAAAATTTCTCCTGGTTAGAAATCCTAATTTAGTAGAAATGCATTAGTTATATTGAATTTACCAATACTTCATGGGGATAAACTATATTTTCAGTAGTTTATACATATCTTATACCAAATACAATGTAAATAGAATATATATGTCTGTATAGGACAATAGAATCACCTGAAATAATGAGCCTACATTGAGTCAGGAATCTTAAAGGACAGAATTATTCAAACTCTAACACCTATTTTATTTATCTCAAACATTTCTGAAATTTCACAAGTGCTAGAATTATACAACTGGAAATAATAACTGTACTCAATTACCTCACTTTTGAACTTCGCCCGAAGTGCATGTAATAGCATGTTTAAATCATCGTAGTTTACTAGAAAGCACATGTAACCCAGGTTTCAATGGGAAGAAATTTATTGCCTTCATAGGACCTGCACATTCTGAATTTATTGTGAAAGTAGAGGATGCATTTAGAACTCACTCAGACTTTGATTTCCAGGCATTGCAATTTCAATTGCAGCATCTCCTGCCAAAACTCTGGATCAGCCACTAACTGACTCTATGAAGTTGGACTCTGTGCCTCAGTTTCCTAGACATAGAGATACAAATACTTGAGAGGATTAAAATTCAATTCCAGTAAAGTGCCTGGCACATACTTGGCACCTAGTAAATGTTAACTATTTTTATTAACATCACGGTTATGCCCAAGCCTTTTTCTCCACACTCTCTTAGATTCAGAAGAGACTGGAGCTTTCATTCTTCTCCTTCTTATTTTCTGCACAGAAGCTAGAATCATCAAAACAGGATTAAAATCAGTAATACTTCTCATGCTACTGATCAAAGACCAGGATTCTGTATTATTTGTAGGCCTTGATTAAAAAGCCAAGAAATGTAACCAAAACTTTCATATTAGGAGATACCCTGTAACAGCAGTAATCAAACTTTTCGAGAGGACAGCTGCCTCTATTTTCCTAAGGTTTTGAGATCAGCAGGATTAGGGACAAGGATGGGTATCAAAATGAATAATTAGTAAAATATATCAAAATGTAGAGGTAGGGATCCAGTGCAACTGTACATACATTTCTTTCCTCTCTGTTAAAAAAAATAGAGAATTGCATGATGTTAGCTTTAAGTCAGACCAGATATGTGAGTTGATCATGTGTTCTTAGAGATCCATTCCCTCAAGGATATGAGGGGAGATTCTGTGACCTGCACAAAGGATCACATTCTGCTCCAGTTATAAGGATGCCTTTCTTGTCTTCTTACATAACCACTTTAAACATTTTATTTGTTAACATCTATACACCCACCACTGTCATTAATACTACTGTGAAGACAAAAATAATAGAAGATACTATCCCTACCATTGAAGAACTTGAGGTTCAGTTGGGTATGTAGCCCCTATATATAGCAAACAAACAACTAGAAATGAAAATAAGAGTGTGCAATCGTGACAAATTGTGTAGAAATGAAACATGTGAGACAATGGATTATAAAGAAAAGATTTCCGAACTTTAGATTTCTCATCCATGGAAGATAGATAACAATGCTTACTTCACAGGGT
This sequence comes from Avahi laniger, assembly GCA_963575035.1. Classification (NCBI taxonomy): domain Eukaryota; kingdom Metazoa; phylum Chordata; class Mammalia; order Primates; family Indriidae; genus Avahi; species Avahi laniger. Next base: position 12,308 of record CAUYSK010091667.1, read on the forward strand.
ATTTATGAAGGGTAAATGGTATAATTGTATGTTCTAATTAAGAGTCAGGAATGTTACACGTCCTTTATAAATGTTAGTTGAAACTTATCATACGGATTTTGTATAATATTAAAATATTTTATCTATACGTTTTTATGGATATTACCTATTCCATTATATATTCCTATTATATATTCCATTACATGGAAATCAAGTTATTGGGGATACAGTGGTGAACAAAATGAAAGGGAATTCTGCTTTCATAGAGCTGAAACTCCAATTGGGAAAGAGAGAAAATAATTACATAAGTAAACAAAGAAAGAAAATATCAAGCAGTGATGTGTTAATGAACAATAAAAAAGCAAAGTAATATTCTAGAGACAGAGAGAGAGAGAGAGAGAGAGAGAGAGAGAGAGAGAGAGAGTTACTTTAGATTGTGTGATCAAGGAAGGCCTCCCAAAGGAGTGATGTTAAAGCTGAAAGTTGAGTAAGAAGGAATCAGCTACATTGTAAACATGTGTGATCATCAAAGGACAAATTTAAGACTACCAGAAGTCCTTAATAAGCATACATTTGTTATCCAAATGCTACTTCACAGCCACTGATATTGACTGTTCAACAATATATACATCCCATGATCTCAAGAAACCCAAACATAAGCTTAATGCTTCCTTGGGGAATCTCATTTTTCTTGTGTGTGTGAGGATATACTGCACGTGTGTTTTACAAAATGCAATTATTGCTAACCTGCTTGATTTTCTTCTTGAAGTGATTATTCCATGCAATTGACCTGTCATCACAATGACACTTTTCAGAATCTCAAGCTCTATTGACTATCATGATATTTTTATTTTCAGCAATTGGTTGCATGTTATCTGAAGGTGTTCCAGAAATAATCACAGGAGCGAACACAGTTCAATAACTCTCTGTGGTGCTACTCTTCCACTATTTGTGATTTCCTGCAGCACATTAATGAATTACTTGTAGGGGACGTCGCTTTGAAATAGCAGTCCTGTCTGTGGCCTTGAGTTGATTTTTAGGGTGAAGAGATTGAAAAGAAAGTGAATGTGCTAAGACACACATTGAGATCTGACAAGGCAGCCATATTTCCATAGGAGGTGATCAAGAAGGCTTGCTATGAGTCCATGTTGACCTCATAGGACTCTCCCAGGTTTTGATAACAACTGTTTTTGGATGTGACAAAGAGATTGTAGATCTGTCATTAACCTTTTCTGCAATAATGAAATATATAGAATATGTAAATAGACAATCGAGGTTAAGAAATTTGTAAATAGGTCCCTTTTATAAACATAAGTAAATGGTTAGATTATAAAAATTATACAGATATCCAAGGGTGTCTGAATAGGATTGTTTGGAGACAGCTGGCCAATAAGTTTAAGTAGGTTTATCATCACTCAACAAATTATTAATACTTTATTGTCTAAATACCATGGTCCTTCTGAACATTTCAAGATATGCTTTGGTATCTTGTTTTAGACATAATCAAGGACTCATAATGCAAATAATAATGTAATATGAATACTATTCTATATGTCCTTTTTGGTAAATCTTTATTACAACTGTTCCAAAGTCAGATCCAGTTTCCAGAATGCAGATGTTTTGTCCATTTTCTCCATTAACCTGCTACAAAGTTGCTTTTCCACTGGGGACTAGATATTAGAGAAAATAATACAAAATATTTTGGAAGCATGATGTGTTTTCTTCAGTGGCCCAAAAACATTAAAGGGAAGAGAGCAATGAGTCTTGGAAGAATCCAACTGCTAAAGTAGAGGATGAAGAACTTCGGCATCTACCTAAATATAACCACAGACTTATGAATGAATAATCCATACGTGTTAGCAGATTATGCCAACAGAAGAGGTAACTTGCATTTGCCTGGCAGGTTTAGTTTGTCTAAAACTATTTCTCTTGGATTCCTGTATCCATATGACATAAAGGCTTAGGCTTAGACTAGTTCAAAAATATATTAGCAGCAATAAGTAACCATGTATGGAAGATTTGAGATTTCTTGCCTCACTTTACTTACTAATAAAAGGAAATGCATTAAATATAGAATCTTCATATTTTAGATATGTGGTAGTACAATGGTTAAGAGTACTGACAATTAACTTAAATATGCCTGTGTTAAAATTCTGATTCTAATATTTATTTGCTGAATAACATTGACAGGGTTCTCAAACATTTCTGTTTGGTTTCTTTATTTACAAATTAGAAAGAAAAATACCTTTGTCAAAGGGTATTAAAAAATGAAATATATCTAAAGGTATGTGGCAAAATTCTTAGTTTATTTAGATGTTAAATAAATGACATTCATCAAACTGTCATTGGCATTCAGAGAAGGTTTTGGATGGATTGCTACTCAATTAAATTCACATATTGCAGCCTCTTATAATGTAACTTTTCCTGACATTTCTTCTTTCAAATTCTTTCTCCCTCTCTCTACACACACACACACACACACACACCCACATACACACAGAGACACTTTTAAAATGTAACATTTTGGCTTTCATTATGGTGGGATTGTTCTAACAGCTTGCTAATGTCATCCTCTGTTTCTCTTTCCTCTCTCTCAAACTCATCTTCCATCCTGACTCCTTTGGAGTTTTCTAAAACATTATTCTCATCTTCTATTTTAAAAACTTACTACCTTCTTTTTTATTACCAAATGAAATCTACCTTTCTCTTGCTATCATTGAACATTCTCAGCAATGCAACCACACCAGTGATCAGTTACAGTCAGCTGTAGTCTTTGAAACTTCAAAGTCACCTGTTTTCCAGCGTCATTGTGTGACACTCTTTCTTTGACTAAGCTTACCTTTCCTAGTTTCATCCATGCCATGCTCTGTCCTGCTGAAGAAGTTCCTATAAATTATTCATACTGCTTCAAATTCTGTCTAGCATTCCAGGATTGTTACGTCCTCTGACTCGTTGCTTGTGTTATTAATTAAGAAAAGTTACATTCCAAGTTTGTCAGTTTCACCCTGTTGCAGATTGGGTTCTCCAAAGCCAACTTTAATGTGATGTTTAGTGTGCGGGATGCATGTTATGGAGTGCCCTCAAAATCAATACCTGTAGAAAGGAGGCAAAAGAGTAGGATTGGGCCAAGAGAGAAATTAAGGTGCAAAACAGGCCCAACAGCAACTTCAGCTACAACACAGTGAGCTTTGGAACTAAAATGACCCATCACAATTGTCCTAAATTGGGCAGAAATCGCCTGGCCTTTATAAGCTTGCTTCAGTCTATCAGTTAATACTAACCCCTCTCTGAAGGGTGTGAACTTGACCAGGCCAGCTCTCTGCAGTTGAAGGCTGAAGAGAACACTCTCAGTGGCTGGGACAAGTCTTACTGAAGGAGGATCTGGGAAGTGCATTCCCTTGTATATCACACATCCATAAAGCAAAGCTCTCTAATTGAGCTAAACAACACAACCTAAGTGTTTTGTATCTTCTACTGACCAGAACCAATTTACAATGTCAAAGACAAGGGTCTGTGTCCTGTGCTGGAGAGCAGAGAACTCCAGTTGTCAGCTCGGGAGTGAAACACTCACAGGGGAGTGAATTTTTCATTTTTCCTCGGAAAACAAGCCTCTTTATATCCCATGGACTAGTGGAGGAAGCAGCAAGGTTATAACTGAATATCAAAGACCTTGTGTTCCTAGCCATGCATTTTAATATTTATTTAAATGCCAAAACAGAGCCCACGAAGTTTAGGGGCATAAATCAGAAGTGCATTTTTCTTATGAACTCTGCCTTTGCCCTAACAGACCTCAGATAAGACAACTTATCACCTCAAAACATCACACAATCACATTTCTCCCTCTAGAATACTATCGCTAATAACAATTTCAAATAGCTTTTTGAGAGCCTTAACCTTTTCAAGGGTACTCGTCACATTGATTTCTCAATAGTTTGAATCTCTGTATTCTTTCAAAGTTCTAATATCTTATAGTTACATTTTCTGTCAGACAATTAAGTGTATTTATCTAAAGCTGAATTCATGCATAGAGAACATCAGTCCTCTACTCAAAAACTCCACTGCCTGTTCACTCATTTTATTAATAACATCTCTTTCAAAATGTATTTTCAAATGCTTTAAAAAAACCCATACACCTCATATATTAGGCTTCTCATTCTGTAATCAAATAATATCAATGGTTGTAGTGCCAATGATTTATCATATTTTGTCATCATGATCTTCTCAATTCAATAAATTCAACAAATATTTATTTATTAGAAGGCACCGTGCTTGGAACACCAAAGTATACAAATATAAACATAATACAGACCCTGGACATTTATTGAATGGATTTGTGGAAGCAATTTCTGAGTTTGAAAGAGAAATAAGATATGTATCAAATAGTTATGATTCAACAAGAATGCTATTCCTGTTGATCAAGGGATCATGTTGAAGATAGCATTAATGTTTGCCTTTAAAGATTGGATGGTGATTTCTTTATTAGTGTCTGTATGTGTGTATTTAAATCCACAGGGAAATAATGCTGATTATAGCAAAATTATGAAATACAAAGAAGCTAAAATTATAATAAAATAAAAATTATACATCATCCCACTATTCATACTTTATTGAGTATTTTACTTGATCTGTGTTTGTCTGTCAATGCTATGCCTGTCAAAACTTTTATTCAAATCAGATGACCTTCATCATCTTTGTTGATGATTTGGTATGAAGCAAGCATTCAGAGTTAAAACCATCTTCTCTTTCCTTTATTATGATCATAGTTTATTATGATTGTAGCACTATTTTCCTTTTTATGATTCACATGTGTTTCCATTCTGTACATATTTTCATTTCTAGATGGCAACAGATGTTAAGTCTCAAGCCAGGAGTGAGTTTATTAACCCTTCACGCTAGGAGCTTGGGTATGTAAGTTTCTATAGTTGTGAACTCAAATTTAATTGCAAATAGTTGTCTCCCTCAATGTCCTCTAAGATTTATCAGAAAAAAAGTGAGGTGATAATAAAATTATCATATTATATTCTGAGTTGAAAGCCAATATATAAAATAAAACATAAATAACTAATTTCTCCAAACACAATAATGGAATAAGAAATTGGGTGAAGAAGCATTAATCATCATTGACTCTCTTTTGTCACCTTTCTTGATTTATGATTTTTATTTATTTTCTTTTATTTCAACATATTACAGGGGTACGCATGTTTAGGTTACATATATTGCCTTTGTCCCACCTGAGTCAGAGCTTCAAGCATGTCCATCCCTCAGACAGTGTGCACGCACACATTAGGTGTGAATATACCCATCCCCTCTTCCCCTCACCCACCTTCCCAACAACTGATGAATGTTACTGCTATATGTACACATAAGTATTGATCAATTAATACCAATTTGATGGTGAGTACATGTGGTGCTTGTTTTTCCATTCTTGTGATACTTCACTTAGTAGAATGGGCTCCAGCTCTATCCAGGATAATACAAGAGGTGCTAAATCACCATTGATTTTTGTGGCTAAGTAGAACTCCATGGTATACATATACCACATTTTATTAATCCACTTATGTATTAATGGACACTTGGGTTGTTTCCACATCTTTGCAATTGTGAATTGTGCTGCTATAAACATTCGAGTGTAGGTGTCTTTTTTAGAGAATGTCTTTTGTTGCTTTGGGTAGATGCTCAGTAACGGGATTTCTGAATCAAATGGTAGTTCTACTTTTAACTGTTTGAGGTATCTCCATATTACTTTCCACAGAGGTTGTACTAGTCTGTAGTCCCAGCAGCAATGTGTGAGTGTTCCTGTCTCTCTGCATCCATGCCAATATTTATCATTTGGGGACTTTTTGATAAAAGCCATTCTGACTGGAGTTAAGTGATATCTCATTATGGTTTTGATTTTCATTTCCCTGATGATTAGAGATGTTGAGCATTTTTTCATATGTTCATTGGCCATTATTTTATCTTCTTTTGAAAAGTTTCTGTTCATGTCCTTTGTTGACTTTTTAAGGGGGCTGTTTGATTTTTTTCTTGCTGATTTTCCTGAGTTCTATATAGATTCTAGGTATTAGTCCTTTATTGGATATGTAGCATGTAAATATTTTCTCCCATTCTGTAGGTTGCCTGTTTGTTCTCATGATAGTTTATTTGGCTGTGCAGAAGCTTTTTAATTTGATCAGGTCCCATTTATTTATTTTTGTCATTGCTGTGATTGCCTTTGGGGTCTTCTTCATAAATTATTTGCCTAGGCCAATGTCTGTGTTTTTCCAATATTTTCTTCTAGAATTCTTATAGTTTCATGCCTTAGGTTTAAATCTGCTATCCACCGTGAGCTGATTTTTCTGAAAGGTAAGAAGTGTGGATCTTGTTTCAGTCTTTTACATGTGGCTATCCAATTTCCCCAGCACCATTTATTGAATAAGGATTCTTTTCCCTAGTGTATGTTTTGTCTGCTTTGTCAAAGATTAGATGACTATAGGAGGATGGTTTTATAACTGGGCTCTCAATTCTGTTCCATTGATCTATGCTTCTGTTTTTGTGCCAGTATTATGCTATTTTAGTTACTATAGCCTTATAATATAGCTTGAAGTCTGGCGAACTGATGCTTCTCAATTTGTTCTTTTTACTTAAGATTGCTCTTGCTATACGAGGTCTTCTCTGGTTCCATACGAAGTGTAGAATTGTTTTTTCTAGGTCTATGAAAAATGATGCTGGTATTTTAATAGGGATTGCATTGAATCTATAGATCACTTTGGGTAGTAAAGACATTTTAATAGTGTTCATTCTGCTGACCCATGAGCATGGTGTGGTTTTCCACCTGTTTACATCCTCTGTTATTTCCTTCCTCAGTGTTTTGTAGTTCTCCCTGTAAAGGCCTTTCACTATGTTAAATAGAAGCAGTGTAGAGGGCAACCTTTTCTGGTTCCAGTTCTAAGTGGGAATGCTTTCAATTTTTCCCCATTCAGTGTGATGTTGGCTGTGGGTTTGTCATATATGGCTTTAATCATTTTTAGGTAAGTTCCATTTATGCCTATTTTGTTAAGCGTTTTTATCATAAAA
>CAUYSK010091668.1:0-31295 GCA_963575035.1 Avahi laniger
ATACATAGAAAAAATTAGCCGGGCATGGTGGCGCATGCCTGTAGTCCCAGCTACTCGGGAGGCTGAGGCAGAAGGATCACTTGAGCCCAGGAGTGTGAGGTTGCTGTGAGCTAGGCTGATGCCACGGCACTCACTCTAGCCCAGGCAAAAGAGTGAGACTCTGTCTCAAAAAAAAAAAAAAAACTAGTGCACTTGTTAATTATTTTAATATACTGATATCTGATTGGAAGCAATATATATACTTTTAATGTTTCAACTTATTGCCAGGTGATACAGAATACCACTCTATTTATTGTGGTCTTGTGTTTGCCATATTGTAGCTTTGCAAGATCTCCTGTGTTACTGTCGTTGCAAACCCTGCTTTCTTCCCAGATTCCGCAACCACCCTCCTATTGCACTCTCATCCCCCCTTCTAGTGGTAGGTTCTCAGTGGTTGTACACATAAAAATCACTCGGAGAAAATGTTAACAAGGCATTTTGGAGCCTTCTGAGAATGTGAGGCAGGAAATCACAGTGTATAAAGATGTAATTTGTGATAATGACAACATAAAGGGGAGGGAGAGAGCTGTATAGGAACAATTTTATATACTATTTAAGCTAGTTGATATTAATTCAAGCAAGCTTGTTACAAATTTAAGATGACAATTGTAATGCCCAGAGTAAGCATGATGTTACAAGAAGAAAATTAAGAATGCTCCAAGAATAGACTGTAAGTATTATAAAACATAAAACTGTACAATTATTCATGTCCCTTTAACTTAAAAAAATCCTTGAAATAATTAAGGAAATTGGTGGCCAACATTGTTTTGGCTTGAAGTAGAGAGGGCTGTGAAAGTTTTTCCACCTCAGTTTGAATGCATAGCTCTGCTTTGTTTTCTTAGGATGCTGTCCACCATGTGATTGCATATCAGATTATTCAGCAATCAGTATTTTCAGTATAGCCTTCTCACATTTTGTAAAAGTAAATGTTTTTCTCTTATCTCTGTGCTAAACAGCTACACATGTACCTTTAAAGCTGCAGCCCCAACCCCTGGGCAGCGTCCTGGTACCGGTCCATGGCCTGTTAGGAACTGGGCCTTGCATTACTGCCTGAGCTCCGCCTCCCTCCTTCCCCCCACCACCTCCATGGAAAAATTGCCTTCCATGAAACTTAGGAACCCGGCCACACGGCAGGAGGTGAGCGGTGGGTGAGTGAGGGAAGCTTCATCTGTATTTATGGTGCTTCCCATCGCTCACATCACTGCCTGAGCTCTGCCCCCACCCTAACCCCGTCTGTGGAAAAATTGTCTTCCATGAAACTGATACCTGGTGCCAAAAAGGTTGGACTGCTGCTTTAAAGGACCACTTGTAGCCTTACTCTGCCTCACTCCGCCTCACTCTTTTTTTAAATGAAGCATAAGTTATTTAATGTTTAAATAAAGTTTAATAAACATATGGACCTGGAGTTACGTTGCTGATTGTTTCTTTTGTTTTTTTTTTTTTGAGACAGAGTCTCACTGTGTTGTTTGGGGCGAGTGCCGTGGCGTCAGCTTAGCTCACAGCAACCTCAAACTCCTGGGCTCAAGCGATCCTACTGCCTCAGCCTCCCGAGTAGCTGGGACTACAGGCATGCGCCACCATGCCCGGCTAATTTTTTCTATATATTTTTAGCTGTCCAATTAATTTCTTTCTAATTTTAGTAGAGACGGGGTCTCGCTCTTGCTCAGGCTGGTCTCGAACTCCTGAGCTCAAACAATCCTCCCGCCTCGGCCTCCCAGAGTGCTAGGATTACAGGCGAGAGCCACCGCGCCCGGCAAGACTGTTGATTTTTAAGGAACGATAGGCAGGCATTGAAGCGCAGAGAAGCAGAGAAGCAGAGGGGTAAGGCCGAGCAGTCAGGAGGAGGATCTGCCAGAAGAGAAGTCCTGGGACTGTGTATTACACGGGTTTGCGGGGACGGGCGAGGTTCATTCTGATATGCTGATGTTTTGGGTCTGGGCAGTTGGGAGAATGTTGGTATCATGATTTGACTAGTGAAGTGAGGTGCGGTGGTTCAGTCTTAGGGGAGGGGGGAGGTCCGTTTACCCGCTGGGTTCGAGGCGAGGTAAGGGTGCTCAGTGGGGAGTGCTCCACCGAGAGCAGGCCACTGGCTGGAGGACAGCCTTGGGGGAGGGGCCAGAGCTGAAGGTTTGGGAATACCTGCTTGCAGTTTGTACTTGAAGGAAAAAAGTTTCTAAGGTGGGAAGAAGAGCTCCTAGCCGGTGAGCTCAGGAAGAATTTGAAGGAGGGAGTGGTTGGCAGGTGGAGCTTCACAGTTTCGAGGAGGGTGAAGTAATCATGCCTGAGACGTCTGCAGATCAACGCATGCCTCCCGCCGCCCACGCGCTGCTCCCTGCCCCGGTCCTTCTCTGTTTCGCCTGAGCATTCAGGCCAGGATCTTCCATTTGTCATGGCTTGTTTTCTGTCCATATTAACTCTCTCTGAACTGTAATTTAGGCTTAGCAGAATCCACGTATAACCGAAACTCATAAGCCTCAGAGAGCCCAGAGTCATGAGCCCCCAGTGCCCTACTGTGGGAGAGAAATCCTCCAGAGTGTTGAGAGGAGTCTTGGAAGTCTCGCTCAATCAAGGGCAGGTACCTGTGTTTGGCTTCTGAACATTTGCTGTGTTAGGAATTTGCTTTTTCCAAAAATGCGCATCATTCCATTTTGGAATATTTTTTAAATTGTAGAAAATTGTTCCATGTTGGGGGTCTCAAATTTACAGTTAAACAGGTTCTATACTTTAATGTGCAAATCTTTTCATGAAAAGTCTCAAAATCGATTTTAGGGGTCCAAAACCAGTTTTGTGTAGGAACATGTCAGAAGCTCTTGTAGATTTAATAAGGGTGACAGACTAGTGATGTTATATAAAAATATTTTTCCTTTTTGCCCAATATAACTTGATTTTATGTTTTTAACTTTGAAATGAGCTGTATTTGTTGTAGTTTTTATGTACCTAAAAATAGGGTAGGACAGTGGTCCCAAGGCTGTTGAGACTTCTGCAGTACCACAAACTCGCCAGCAGGTGGCAGCAGAGAACAGATACTGATTTCACACTTGGTATTGTCAGACTCTGACAAAGAACCAACGCATTTAGAGCTGTGAGGAGACGAGGTGATGCTTTAGTACAAGTTCTTTTTATTTCAGGGAAAATCAAGTCTCATAGGAACCCTAAATACCTGTTCAAAATCGTGGAGTCAGGACTTAGTAGCAGGTCTGTCAAGTTGTTTCTACTAAAAACAGTGTTTCTCTGAGCCCATTCTCAGTAAGACTCAGTAAGGACAGTCCGGAAAAGGAGGACTTCCAGGTGTCAGTGCAGGCCGTTTGAATCAGGATTTCTTAGAGAAAGGCCTGGGACCAGAATTTTTTTTTTTTTTTTAACAAGCTCTATACTAAATTCTGAATTGGCAAGGGAGTACTTTCTACAGGGCAGGCGTTATGCTAGGCCTTGAGGATACAAAGAAGAAAGCCCACGCACTTTCAAACTGGCGTGCCTGCCAGACCAGATGGGTCATGTGTATGAGTGATGCTCAGGGGAAGCCTGGGGACTACCGCTGTCCCCAGCATGTGTTCTCTCCAGAGCAGCCAGTCACTAACTCAGGGGCAGCCCGTGGTGGCTATGAGGTAAGGCACGCCCAGCATTGCCAGACCGTTTCTTTTGCAAAGAGAAGCTAGCGGTCCACATCTTTGCTTGCTATTTCCCAACTTCAGCATACTGCATAGGCCAATCAAAACATGTCTCCAGGTTGGAGTCAGCCTTGGGCTGTGATCTCTCCTTAAGGAGATTGGATTCTAAAGGAGATGTGGGTAGACATGACAAGATGGTGCATCGTGGGCAGAGAGAGCTGTCAGCACTGCAGAGTGAGGTCAAGCCAACTTTCTGAAGGCCAGTTCTCAAGGCCAACAATTTTTGGGAAAAACAAACTTGTTCATCTGCATGAGCAGAGTCTTCCTTTCCTTCGTTATCCTGGAAGGGAATGTGCATGTTGGTCTTATATATGTCTCAGTGTATCAAGATAATGTTTAAAAAAATTGTTCTCTGTGCTTCAAATTTTGTAATGTTTAAGCAGATGATTCCAATAAATAGAAGGGCACTTATTACTTGGTCAAGGATAAATTAATAATTAAATGCTTTGTAGAAGCATCAGCATATCTACTTTTGAGATAAATAAGCTGGAAACTTTGTTGAGATCTGCTAAGACCCTAGAAAGAATCTAAGGGAAACTTTGTTCATGCAAGTTGTTTGAAGAAAACAAATTTCTTCACAGTTCCGTTGCTGGGAGTGTAATGAACTCACAGTAGGGAGTTCATGGGGACTTCTATAAGGGCCTTTGCTATGGGCCTGTTTGTTATGTGTGTTCTCTGCTTTCTGACCCTGTAATTAAAGTGAATTATGAAAAAAGGCAGTAAGTGCACTTGAGAAAACCTAGTCCCGTGGAAATTTTTAGATATGATGCAAAGATGATGTACATAAAAACAGAACAATAGATGCAAATATATGAAAGCAGGAAATATGATCATACTTTAATATGAAAATATTTCTGGATGTGAGGTAGCAGGGCTGAGAATTCATTTTGCAAATTAAGGCCTATTCCTGTAAAAATATATGTAAGTTTTTTATTTGGGAGTGGAGTACAGGAATTTAGAGTACAGGAATTGCTTAAATAGCTTAACTTACATTTAACTGCTTTCATGCATGGGGTATGGAGATGGTGTAAAAGGCATTTCTAACTATTTTTTAAAAAGTCATCTTGATTAAATTTGAATACAATGCACACATTTTTAAGTGCAAAATTCAATGAATTTTTTAGAAAACAGATTTATTGATATATAATTCACATAGCATACAATATACTCTTTTAAAGTGTAAAATTCATTGGTTTTTGGTATAGTCACAGAATTGTTCAACCATCACCCCTCTCTAATTTCAAAGCTATTTTTTTTTTGGTGAGACAGGGTCTTACTCTGTCGTCTGGGCTAGAGTGCAGTGGCATCATCATAGCTCACTGCAACCTCAAACTCCTGGGATCAAGTGATCCTCTTGCCTCAACCTCCTGAGTAGGTGGGACTACAGGTGTGCACACCACCATGCCCACCTAATTTTTCTATTTTTTTTGTAGAGACCAGGTCTTGCTGTTGCTCAGGCTAGTCTCAAACTCTTGGCCTCAAGCAATCCACCTGCCTTGGCCTCCCAAAGTGCTAGGATTACAGGCGCGAGCCACCATGCCTGGCCTAATTTCAAAACATTTTATTACTCCAAAACAAACCCTCTAGTGAGCAGTCACTCCCTATTCTCTCCTTCCCCTAACTCCTGACAAACACTAATCTACTTTTTGTTTCTATGGATTTGCCTATTCTGGGCACTTCACATAAATGGAATTATACGTTATATGATCTTTTGTGTCTGACTTCTTTCACTTAGCCTAATGTTTTCAAGGTTCATTTGTGTTGCAGCATGTATCAGTACTGTAGTGCCCCCCTTCCCAATCTTGGGGGATACATTCCAAGAACCCCACTGTGTGCCTCAAACCTTGTTTAGTACCAAACCCAACTGCTGTCATTTTGTACACACTTCTGTTTGTGTCTTCTGCACACAAATTTAATGCCTTTTCCATCTTTTTTTTTTTACTTTTTATTTATACTTTGATAGATTTAGGGGTACAAGTGGTTTTTGGTTGGATGGATGAATTGTGTAGTGGTGGTATCTGGGTTTTTAGTGTACCTATCACCCAAATAGTGTACATGGCACCTGATAAGTAGTTTTTCTTCCCTCAACCCCTTGCCCCTCTCCTCCCTGCTTCCTAGTCTGTAATGTCCATTATACCACTCTGTATGCCTTTGCATACCTGTAGCTTAGTTCCCACTTATATGTGAGAACATGTGGTGGTTGGTTTTCCATTCCTGAGTTACTTCACTTAGGATAACTGCCTCCAGTTCCATCCAAGTTGTTGCAAAAGACTTATTTTATGCTTTTTATGGTTGAGTAGTATTCCATGGCATGTATATAGCACATGTTCTTTATCCACTGCTCAGTTGATGGGCATTTAGGTTGAATCCATATCTTTGCAGTTGTGAATTCTGCTGTGATGGACATTCAAGTGCAGGTGTCTTTTTTTTTTTTATTTCAGCATATTATGGGGGTGCAGATGTTTAGGTTACGTATGTTGCCCTTGCCCCCTCTCCCCCACTAAGTCCAAGTTTCAAATATGTCCATCCTTTGGATGGTGCGCATTGCACTCTTTGTGTATGGCAGGTGTCTTTTTGATATGATGACTTCTTTTTCTTTTGGTATATCCCCAGTAGTGGGAGTGCTGGAATGAATGGTAGGTCGACTTTTAGTTCCTTGAGGAATCTCCATGCTGTTTTCCATAGAGGTTGTACTAATTTACATTCCTGTCAGCAGTGTATAAGCATTCTCTTTTCACCACATCCACACCAACATCTATTTTTATTTATTTTTTGACATTTAATAATGGCCAACTGGGCCATTATTAGATAATTCCCAACTGGAAATTGGGTAAGGTGGTATCTCATTGTGGATTTAATTTGTATTTCCCTGATGATTAGTGATACTGAACATTTGTTCATATGTTTTTTGGCCATTTGTTTATCTTCTGTTGAAAAATGTTCATTTCATTTGCCCATTTTTAATGGGGTTCTTTGTTTTTTTCTTGCTCATTTGTTTGAGTTCCTTGTGGATTCTGGATATTAATCCTTTGTTGGATGTATGGTTTGTGAATATTTTTTTCCCCAATCTGTAGTTTGTCTGTTTAGTTTGTTATTTCTTTTTCCATGCAGAAGTTTTTAGTTTAATTAAGTTCCATTTATTTATTTTTGTTTCTGTTGCATTTGCTTTTGGGTTCTTGGCCATGAATTATTTGCCTAGGCCAATGTCCAGAAGGATTTTTCCTAGGTTTTCTTCCAGCATTTTTATTGTTTAAATCTTACATTTAAGTCTGTGATTTATCTTTAGTTAAGTTTTGTATATGGTGAGAGATAGGGATCCAGTTGTATTCTTTTTCATATAGCTATCCAATTTTCCTAGCACCATTTATCGAATAGAATGTCCTTTCCCCAGTGTATGTTTTTGTCTGCTTTGTTGAAGATCAGTTAGCTGTAGATATTTGGCTTTATTTCTGGGTTCTCTATTCTGTTCCATTGATCTGTGTGTCTACTTTTATACCACTGCCTTGCTGTTTTGGTTACAATTGCCTTGTAGTATAATTTGAAGTTGGGTAATGTGATGCCTCTGGATTTGTTCTTTTTGCTTAGAATTGCTTTGGCTATTCAGACTCCTTTGTGGTTATATGTGAATTTTAGGGTTTTTTTAATTCTGTGAAAAATGATATTGGAACTTTGATAAGAATTTCACCGAATCTGCGGATTGCTTTGGGCAATATGGTCATTTTCACAATGTTGATTCTTTTAATCCATGAGCATTGGATATTTTTCCATTTGTGTCATCTATGATTTCTTTCATCAGTGTTTTTTCTTTTTCCCAAATAGTCCCTTCTGCAAACAATTTATTGTCAGTGTTTTGTAGTTCTCCTTGTAGGGATCTTTCACCTCCTTGGTTAACTTTATTCCTACGTATTTTATTTATTTAATCATTTTTTTTGCTACTTTTGTAAATGGGAATGAGCTCTGGGTTTGGTTGTCAGCTTGGTTGTTATAGGCGTACAGCAGTACTACTGATTTGAGTACATCGATTTTGTAAACTGAGACTTTACTGAATTCATTTATCAAATCTATGAGTCTTTTGAAGGAGTCTTTAGGGCTTTCTAGGTATAAGGTCATATCATGGACAAACAGAAATACCTTGACTTCTTTTCCAATTTGGATACCCTTTATTTCTTTCTCTTGCCTGATTGCTATAGCTATTATATTATAGAACCTCCAATGCTATGTTGAATAGAAGTGGTGAAAGTAGACATCCTTGTCTTGTTCCTGTTCTTAAGGGGAATGCTTTCAACTTTTCCCCATTCATTATGATGTTGTCTGTGGGTTTGTTATATGTGGCTTTTAGTAGTTGAGGTATGTTCCTTCTATATACCTAGTTTGTTGAGGGTTTTTATCATGAAGGATGATGGATTTTATTGAATGCTTTTTCTGCATGTATTGAAATGGTCATATAGTTTTTGTTTTTAATTCTATTTATGTGTGGAATCACATTTGACTTGCTTGTGTTGAACCATCCTTGCATCCCTAAGATGAACCCCAATTGATCATGATGGATTATTTTTTTTGATGTGCTGTTTGATTTGGTTTGCCAGTATTTTGTTGAGTTTTTTTGCATCTGTATTCATCAGAGATACTGGTCTGTAGTTTTCTTTTTTGTTGTGTCCTTTCCTGGCTCTAGCATCAGTAGAATACTGAGTTTGTAGAATAAGATAGGGAGGATTCCCTCCTTCTCAATCTTTTGGAACAGTTTGAGGGGATTGGTATTAGTTCTTTGAATTTCTGGTAGAATTTTGCTGTGAATCTGTCTGGTCCTGGGCTTTTTTTTTTGTTTGGAGATTTTTTGTTGCTGATTCAATCTCACTACTTGTTATTGGTCTATTCAAGATTTCTGTTTCTTCCTGATTCAAGTTTAGGGAGTTATATGTTTCCAGGAATTTATCCATTTCCTCTAGATTTTCTAGTTTGTGTGCAGAGAGGTATCCATAGTAATCTCAAATGAGATTTTGGGTTTCTATGGTATCAGTTATAATGTTTCCTTTTTCATTTCTGATTAAGCTATTTGAACCCTGTCCTTTTTTTTTTTTTTTTTGGCTTGGTTAATCTAGCTAGTTAATCTAGCTAATCTCCTTGTTTGATTGATCCTTTTATCATTCTACAATGACCTTCTTTGTTTCTTTTTACTGTTGTTATTATAAAGTCTGTTTTATCTCATATAAGAATAGCTACTTCTGTTTGCTTTTGGTTTCCATTTGCTTGGAATATTTATTTCTGACCCTTTAAGTCTGTAAGAATCTTCATGCATTAAGTGGGTCTCTTGGATGCAACAGATATTTGCATTGTGTTTTTTCATCCATTCTGCCCCTTTTCCATCCTAACTGAGCACTTGTCATCCACTGTGGCTGTAACTTTTACAGTTGTAGCTGTGACAGCAAAACTAGCATGAATTACTTTTTTTTCTTCACAATTTCCTGGATAGAAGATTTGTTCTTACCATAGATCTTATCAACCTCAGCATCTGATTTTTATTTTTCTTTTCTTCAGTTGAGAATGTTAACTTTTTCACTTAAAGTAGGCACTTGTTGGCTTCTCTTTGGCACATCTGAATTGCCAGCATCACTACTCCTGTGCTTTGCTGTCATTATTAAGTAAAAGGAGACTTGCACACAAGCACTGTTGTACCTGGACAGTCAATCTGATCACTGAGATGGCTACTAAGTGACTCATGGGCAGAGAATACATACACCATGGATGTGATTTGGACAAAGGGACGATTCACATCCTGGGTGGGCTAGGGCAGGACAGCTTGACATTTCATCACAGTGCTCAGAATGGTATGCAATTTAAAACTTATGAATTGTTTATTTCTGGAATTTTCCATTTAATATTTCTGGACAGAAGTTCACCTGAGGTAACGGAAACTGCAGAAAGTGAAACCATGGATAAGGGGAAACCACTGTATTTCATTCTTCTTATTGCTGAATAATATTCCATTGTGTAGTTACACCATATTTATTTATGAGTTGATGGACATTTGGGTTGTTTCCACCTTTTTGCTAATATGAGTAATGCTCTTTTGAACATTCAAATAGAGGTTTTTGTGTGGGGATATGTTTTATTTCACTTAAGTACTGGGAATAGAATTGGAGCTGTCTCTTTGCTTCCTAGAAGTTCATTGTTGAGTTGGAAGGTTGACAAATGGGTACCGGAAGGACTACACTGTTGTTGGCTTGCAGTAGGAACCCATCAAGAACCATTGTAGAAATTCCTGTGAAACAGGCATCTCAGCTCCATTCCTTAAATCAAACTTGCACTGGAGAATAAAGTATATCATAGGCAGCAAAGATGTAACTATCAAATTGATGATCATATAAAATAAGTGGTGACTCTCACCTGAAATACAGACACACTATTTCCCAAATGAATGTTTCCCACAGGAGTGTCTCTCATAGTAATTCATAGGGAGGTAAGCAGGTCATCGTTGAGACCTGCTAATATGTGTGTGACATTTCTGCAAAAACCAACAACATCTTTTTACTCTTGAGAACCCATGATTATATTAAGCATTTGAACTATACTTAAAATATCCTGATAATGGATGTTCACATCTGCTTCTCTCTTGTGTGCTAGTTATTTAAAAACTCCTTGATCTAGAATAAAATAATTTAAGACTAGGTTTTGGCTAGACCTTTTTCCCTTGGGGTATTTTCCGTATCGTCTGCAACAACATAAAGTGAAGCATTAACCTACACTTATAGACAAAATGTAATTTGCTCTTTAGAAGTAGTTTTCATCATTGTTAACAGAACAAAGTATAGCTGTAAAAGGAGCACATTTTTTGTTTGTGATGTTTGCAGTGAACTTAACCGGCTGTTAATAGGGCTCAGGTTTCTTGGATTTTGATGTATTGATGAAACCTCGCACATAAATTGTTAGTCCTGTAGCCAATTTGCCTTTCTTTTATTAGTTTTGTTTAGTTTTCTTGAGTCGTATTTCATTTTTGGCTTGTTAAAAATTGTGGTTAAACAAAAATAATTTGAAACTAAGCGAAAATTTGGTTCTGTTACAGGGAAGTGGGTTGCTTCTTCTGGACTAGAAATTATGGTTAAACTTGTTCTAGGTCTTTTTGCCCTCAAAATGTGAGTGTAGCTGACATTTGGACTAATGATTGAGTGAAAATTTAGAGTGTTCAGCAGTTGGCTTTTAATGATCTAGGCATACAACCGGAAGCTTTGCACTTTGCTGTGTTTCCCCGCTCTTCCCTCCTGGCTGTGTGGAGACTTATTGGCTTTTCCCTAGAGAAGGTAAAGTGGGAGGTGTAACTTACACTAGCTGCTCTGAGATGAAGGTTTTTTGGTGGCAGTGGGGCAGGAACAATGTATAGACTTGTGACCACTATGAAACTTTTGGATTCCATATAGAGTTCAGTGATCTGTGCAATTCCGATTACCACTGTCTTGGAAGACTGGGAGTTGGCTTTGGTTTTGCTATCAAATGATATTAGTATTGGCAAAAATAGTCCTAGCATACTCCAGGATATTATATAGTAAAATGCCAAATCTTAGCAGAGGCTAGTAACTTGAGAATTATGTCCCTTAAAGGAATGTCATTTGCTGAATGTACAATACAAGTAAACC
The DNA here is from genome assembly GCA_963575035.1 of Avahi laniger. Classification (NCBI taxonomy): domain Eukaryota; kingdom Metazoa; phylum Chordata; class Mammalia; order Primates; family Indriidae; genus Avahi; species Avahi laniger. Next base: position 11,336 of record CAUYSK010091668.1, read on the forward strand.
AAGAACATGCTGTAATTCAGAGGGTTAACCACATATGCCATTTTGACTACAAATTTCAAAACAGGGTTAGACTTTTAGAGAGGAATTTCCAAGAATTGCTTCATCTTACTTTCTATATTCCTACTGCCATGCACCATGCCAAGTATGTAGATAACAGATTGCCATTAAATGAATTTTGAATGAATAAATGAATGCTTTTTTATATCTTAGTTAAAATTAAGACAGATTATTTAAATGGAAAGTTAAATTCTAACATATCTTTAGTCTGGAAAAACTTTCTTGTAGCAAACCACTAGTGGTGATAAGCTTTCAGCTTTGAAGGTTTCATCCAGCAATATTCCCCTTCAAAAAGGTATATATCACTAGATGACACGTTTCCACAGACTCTTATATGTTTTTATTCTGGAGCTATTAACAAAACTAGGATGGGTTCTCTCCTGTGCAGGAGAAGGCTACTTTAATAAAATAATTTCAGGAACTGAGGCAAGTTCTTTCTCCAAACCACAACCAATTCCCTCGTCCCTTTAACACCCACCTGGAATTTTACCATCAATTTTGTCTTTTTGTGTCTTTTATTCCTGTAAATCAATGGCAATTATTTGTAGGAAGGATAAAACTTAAGTGACGTGTATGTGTAAGCTATATTTCAGCCAGTGGGAAGTTAGCTAAGACAGTCCTGCCCTTGGGAGGATGCAGTGTAGCCTGGGATGCCTGGGGACACAGGGATAGGTCCCTAATTACCTTTGAGTTCACAGAGTGCTTTCACAGACACTGTCATTTGGTGCTCAGTGCCCTGTTATCTAGGGAACTAGGTACTGACGTCAGTCTCAACTTGAGTAGGCTGACTGTAACTCAGCTTCCTCATGTGTAGACTGAGGGTTAGAATTCCTAACACATAGGACTGCTGTGAGGATTCAGACCCAAAGTGTTGGCTGTCATAAGCCTGGTTCCTGTTTTATAGCTGAGGAAACTGAGGCCTGGGAAAGTTAGCAGACTAAATCTTCATTACCCAAGGCGTCTGGTACTCCCATCTCAGCCTCTCTGACTCCAACTTGGTTTTTTTGGGGGTAATTGGGGCTCACACTATGACGGTAGTTTAGAAAGGACAGAACCCAGCCTTTTGGCTTCTCTAATATCACAAATGACCCATCCAATAATTTTACTCTGGAACAGGAAAGAGATAGGAGATAGGCATTTGTTCTATTTAAAATTATGTTCAGTTTTTACCTAACGTATTTACAGAGAGCCGTAATCCTTGCGTTTGTACATCTTTGGCATGTGTGACCATTGAGATCTGTCAGCATTACTGTGTCATAAATAATGATACAGACATCTCATGAAATTCATTATAAAAATCAGAATGGTTTTGTGGAGTCCTGGGGATCATATAATCGTTGTTTCAAAGATGAAGTTTAATGAAAGAGAGCAGATAGGGGTGGTTTTAATTTATTGACAGCTTTAGACAGTAACTAAAAAGTGTCCACCTCCTCAATGTGTACCAGGCTGGGGCTTCTCTCTGTGGAAACAGTGCCTGTGTGGGCCATCTCATCGTAAGGTCAGAGGTCAGAGTGTGTGAACACTCACTTATCTCCATGAGTGGACAATTAAGGCAGACCCATATCTTGTGAAGAGCTTCATGGTGTGGTTTCTGTGTACCACAGTGGCTTCTAATGTTAAATATTCCTTGGAATTTTTTTTTTTGCATTACTGATGTTGAAATGATTGGCATGATAATGATGTGTATCTTTAATATTATGAGCTAGTAGCTGATCTGTCAATTAGTAAGTAACTTAATTTGGAATCAGCTGTGAGCCCAGTTGAAGCTTATAGCCTAGTTTTTGTCTGCAAACACCCCTCACTCCCTTTTAAAACAAGCTCAAACAGGCACTGTGTTTTTGCACTGTGATTTGCACAAAATGTGGTAGCGTGTGCTTTTGGGATTCTAGACGCCTTTTAAATGGATGCTTAAAAGGAACCGAAGAATCTAAAGGGGACGAGTGCCTGCTGACTTGCATTTGTGGGTGTTTTGCTGCTAACCAGTCTGGTATGAAGTGGTCTTTGAGAGGTTCCCAGAATGTTTGGGATTTAAGTCTTGTGGATTATGTGGTCAGAATCTCAACCGAGCGATGGAGCTTTGGGGAAGCTTGTTGCTTCTATTGGTGGGAAATCTTATCCAGCAGGAGGATTAAAATAAAGCCATAAACAAAACAGTAAAGTGTATAAAGATGATTTCCATTTGTTTATTAAATTAATACATTTCATAGGAAAAGGCATGGCTTTTTTTGGAATCTATGAACTTGGCATTTATTGCCTATGTATTCACCTGATAGATGTTTTCTTCCACAAAATCTGCCCTTTAAAAGCCTTCTGTCAAGGGCTTCTCCAGAGGCTACAGGTGGTAAGACAGGTTTGGCAGCGGTGTTTGTACAGAATATGCCCTGGGCAGGCTGCTCCGCCCTTCACATGCTCGGGTGGACTAATTACAGCCTAGTTACAGCCGCAGAGGAAGAGTCTCACCCGAGAGCTTCACCCTCAGCCCTGTCGCTTTATAGCTTCTTTCCGGCAGGATGGCTGAACTGTTTTTTCCTAGAAGAGTCAAGATATTTTCACATATTTTCACGTATCACTTGTGTTCTGTGAAGTAGATAGGGCAGGTATTTCTTTCCCTTTAAAAATTAGGGGTCTGAGTGCTGACGTAGAAGTGTGTCCTGTGAGATGAGTCCAGGATTAAACCCCAGGTCTTACCCCCGAATGCATGTCTCCTCGGATTATTTCAGGTGGCAGTGGTTTTATTTAACTGCATTAGGAAAATATGGCAAGAGGGAAGAGAGAGAGGGAGGAAAATATTTTGTCTAAAAGGCAAGGTGTGACTGTTTGACTGCATAGTGATCACTCCTGTTTGTGTTGACTTTTGATAACTTAAGTGGGAAACATGTGGTCTCTATTTAGGTCCTGTGAATCACAGCCTCATTGGGTAAACTGTTTCACACCTTAAATAACTTGCTAATGAGTAAGGTCAAAATTGTTGAAAAACTAAATGAGTAATTGTTAGATTAGAACTACTAAAGAGTTCTTTCAAAATTCTGTGATTTCTTTCAGAATACTTAATTCTTAACATAAGAATGGGTGCACATTTTAAAGTATGATTTATTATTCTTTGCATGACAGCCGATGTCACCACTGTTGGCTCCCTGCCCTCCCACCCAGATGGGGACCCAGTCCCAGGAGTTGTTCCTGAAACACCTTTTCCCCACGATAGTCTCCATTTTCTCTGCTACTGTTTCCCCCATGGAATCCCCTTCCCTAACCCAATGACTTTACCCTCTAGAGACAGAATCTAGATATTTTTCTAGAGGTTTCACTAAGATCACTGGTGGTGGTAACTGCAGGTGGCCTGTTCATATGTAATAGCCTTAAGTTGAGAGTTGTCTGTTTAAAATAGTTACCATCTCTCCTTTCTCTCTTTTGTTTCCGCATGTCAGGATTTAATAGTCTTCTTTCTAGGATCTTTCAATACATAGCTCTTTACACAAAGTAGGGACATTTCTTGAATAAGTTTAAAGAGGACCCTCTGCTATTTAGCTTTATAATGAAACTTCAGGAATTTAAAGAGGGAATTGAAATTAGTAATGTGTATACTCAGTACAGTTGGTATTTCAAGTTTATATCTTAAATTGTTTTTAGTTCACTCTTAGAATAGATGACCTATACGTTTTTAAAAAAATACATAAAATATGTTGGAAATTTAGTTTAGCTTCTAACTTTTATCATCCAACAAAATGGTTGCATTACAGAAAACACTAATTGTGGCCTTTTCTGTGTATATTTGTTCATACCAAAATGGTTAAATTCTCTTTGTAACATAATTTTCTATAAAGAACAGCTTATGGATGTAACAGTTTATATATGCACATCTGTCGAATATAACATTAGATGCATATTAATTAATCTAATACTGAATTTGACCTGTGTGTTATCCCTGCTTAAGAGAAAATTAACACCCAAATCTGTCTTTCAGGCAGTTACGGAGAAGAATTTTGAAACAAAGGATTTTCGAGCTTCTCTAGAAAATGGTGTTCTGTTGTGTGAGTAAGTATTTAAAGCATTTAAATCATAATTCAAAAGCAGAGGCGTGTGTGTGCGCGCACGCGCACACGCCATGAGGTGTCTTCACCTCTCTTTCTCCATAGTCACAGATACGTCTTCTTGGTCACAGGTGACATTTGATTCCTGAAAATTGACACTCCACAGTGTGAGACAGTAGGAAGAAGGGGTTATCAGTCTCTGTATCTACAGATAGCATTGGTGAAATATATATTATTTTTAATTAGTAAACAAGAAAGATTCTATTGCATGATAGGCCAGTTAGGGCGTGGGTGGTTAAAGAGGAATCTTATGACATTTTATCACCTGTCTCTTACTCTAAATATTCGAACATGCGGAAGTGCCTGGTTTAGAAGTTAATGTAAAACTTCTTCATCAATAAATCATGATGATTGGAGTGGTAAATTTTTCTTTTAAGCTTTAAGTGGAGTCATTAACTTACCAAAAACAATTTGAGTTATGGGCCATTAATTGAATTAATAGATATTACTGAGAGCCACATCCCAGGCTTTGCTTGCCATAAGTAAAATAGGCCGGTGCCATGATTGATGGTATGAGGCCTACACTGTGTAGTTTAGCGCAATGTTTTATTCCCCAGTGGATGCATAGTAGTCCGGTATGTGACCCTTAGGGGTAAAGAACAGGCAGGCCTGCAGGGCATAAGGATGAAATCCTGGGTGAAGGTGCAGGTTGCAGAAGTGAGCAAATAAATTCCTAGAATGTACTTGAATACCTACCCACATTTTTGAAAGCACTTAGTTATTTCAATCTAAACACTTACCGCATAGGTATTTATGGAATCTGTCCACTTGTAAGCACTGGGAGTGTATGTGTTAGTACTTAGACGATTTTGATCGTCCTTTTGAAGGAAGTTGTTTGCAGCAAAGATCTGGAGTCAAAGGGCCTAGGATAGATTCCTTGCTCTATTACTTTTGGATATTTGAATGAGTGACTTAACATCTTTGTACATTTGAGCAAGTGACTTAACATTTGAGTCTTATTTTCTCATCTCTAAAATGAAGATCAAGGTGTCTAATCTGCCTAATTCACGGGGTTGGCAAGTTTAATAATATATGTTAATATATTAATATTAAGGTTTTGATAAACTATCAAACTTTGTATAAATACAAGTTGTCGCTAGGAATATGGCCATGTAAATAATAGTCTTTATTTCATCATCCCTGTTGGTAGATGTTCAAACTTCTTTGTCTTAGAGTGATGTTATTAATTTGTTCCATCTGAAGTTGCTGGTATTCAACCTTTTATGACCTACGTAAGTATCAATTTCTTGTGGTTTCACCTGATGTACGCCAGGACAGACGTATGAAGAAGGGCCACGAATAAAGTTTAAAGGGTTTTTCTTGTCCCCTTCCAGTGTCACATTCAGAATCATTGTCGAATAGTGTTTAAACTAATTTAAGTAGATCACCTAATCAGCCCAATTGGTCACTAATGGGAAATTACTTTATCTTGATTTAAAAACTGTATAATTTAAATGTGTTTTAATGTGCTCAGAAGATGGAGGGGAAACAATGCCTGTTAGAAAGAGGCATGTGACCTGCAAACTACCTTAGCTATGAGTATGGGCTATTTAGAGGTTTGTGGCAAAATAACTTTGTCAATTCTAAGCCTCATAAGTCTGGATAGGATTCAGGTGGGTTTATGTAGGATGTGTGCCTATGATGGATGGAGCTTTTTATTTTTAGATATACAAGAGCATATGTCCCAAGTAGATAATCTTTTCAAGGAAGTCACTTTACAGGCTATCTATTTCCAGTGATGAACTATTGCTCAAAATATTTCAGGGATCTCACTTTTGGGGGCATTCCCTCTGTAAATAGGTCAGTACGTATATTTGATAGTGACACCTAATTTTTGATTTAAAATGCAATTTATTCATCAGCCTGGGATCTGATTGATTCGAAGTAATTTTCAAAAACTATGCCCAAAATGAAATGACGAGCATGTTATTATCAGTGAAAATATTCAGAGTTGATGAAACTGTTTCGACCACATGCAGTAGAAGTTAGAATAAATATATAATTTCTACCTTAATAATGACAACAAGCATTTGGATGCATGTTTAGAGATACATTGGTTAAAATGTCACTTTCATTCACAAACTTCCAAAAGCTCATTCATAGATTGTTTTCTAATTGGAATAATACCAGTTTGAGGTTTATGTAGTACCATATAAGTCTCATCTATCTGTTTAGTACCCAGTATTTTTTAAATTAATGTTTCCCAAAAGTAGCTTAAGTAAATATTAAGTCCTGGTAATCAGCAATTATAGTTTACTGTGGGACAGACACCAAAGCACTGCATAATATTTGTATTAAAAAAATCTTTCCCTAAATCCTGAATCACATTGTTTGTAGTCACTGGTTAATGAGGACACATTCATCTAAAAACTGTGGTGTTAAAAAAAAATCCAGGTGTAGTCAGTATAAATCTGTAACTGAAGAAAGCGTAGCTGGTTGATCTGTAAAATGGCTATGCAGGCGCCACTGTTTGTGACCACATCCACCTGAGTTATATAAAATGCCTAAGAAACGACAGTGATCTAGAACCTCTTATACTTTCCTGGATTAAACTTAAGCCCGTTATCCAAAGTGAGGCACCACAAGAACAGAAGAACGGGCTCCACTTGTACTCGCCATCAAATTGGTACTAACTGATCAACACTAGGGTGATCACATGGCAGAAATACTCTCCAGGGATTAGGGGGATTGGGGGGGGTGGTAAATCCGCAACTAAAGGACACAGGGAGCACTGTGGGGTGGAAGGGCATGCCTTTAACCCACACTTGGGTGAGGTAAAGACATAAAGTGTAACCATAATGTTTGTACCCTCACAATACCCTGAAAATAAATGAACAAATGAATGAATAAATAAATAAATAAAAATGCCTAAGAGGGAAACAAAGTTTGGTGTTCAGAGATCTAGTGTTGTAAGTCCTAACTTTTAAATTAGTGGTAAATATAGTAAGCTGTTTTCGAGCATGTTTTATCCATTCGTGATCTCAAATTTTAGCTGAAATATGATTAGGGTATTTTTAAAATCTGAATCCTTAAACAGGAAAAGGCTGACTTCTGTTTGGCTCACTGCCAGAAATATATTTTCTTTTGAAATATAGGAGGGTGTACTTGTTGCCTATTAAAAAATCTCCAGGCATCCTCATTATCACCATTAAAGAGTTTTGTTAATATTTCATCTAGTAATTTCAGCAGTTTTTTATCTTTCAGTAGTGCTTTTCCCTTTTTGAACTGGCATTCTGAGATATCAAAGTCAAAAGTTAGAGGAGCTTATTATAGCGTTCACTCAACTGTCGGTGCACTGCCATTTCAGATAGTCTAAATTGGGTATACATTCTTCTCTGAGATTTCAGACAAGATGTACATTTGAGTAATGCAAGATAGTTAAGTACATTCATTGCCTTTTGATCTGATTGACTACTGAAGTTAGTATCTTCTTGTTAATCATTTTAGTGCCATTTAGTTTGAACAACTGTGGGATCTAGTGAGTTGAGGGATAAGGAATATCCTCTTAGTAAAAGTCTATTGTAGTAATTCTTTTCCTGTTTACCTTAGACATGTAATCTCTCTTGCCTTTACTAAACAGTAAGATGGGAACACAATCTGATTTTTTTGTTTTTCTAGTTAATATAAGATTGACAAGAATGTATACAGTGATTTTAACTCCTTGTTATAATTTTCTATGAATTTTATTAATAGTATTCATTAATCTGTCTCCTGTCTTCAATGTTTTTTAATGTTCATGAGGACTGTCTTACTATATATATTTTTTTTAAAAAAGATTTGTCACTACATAAATGTCCACAATCTTGTTTTGCTCTGGGTTCTAGCAAAATTATTTCTCTTCTCTAAACATGTTTGGTTTAGGCATATCCAGCTCGTGATATTAGTTAGTCATTTCCCAGTTACTCATCTTATAATGACAATCTTGGAAATATTCAAATGAAAACACTCTTTATTTCTCTTATGAAGTAAGATTTGTTCCAAGATAGTCTGATTGGGTGTGTCACTGGTAAGTTAGTCTATACTTCCAGGCCCTGGGATGGTCCCAAATCTTTGCTCTGTTCCCATTCAGCCATGCATCAGAAGTTTATGCCTTTTTGAACACGTGGCTTACACTATTGAGAACACTCTTCTCACACTGTGTCACCAGGTCTTCTTTTCCTTTGCTTGCAGCTTGTAAAGAATGGAGCAAGATGTTCACCTCTTGGTTTGAGAGATCCTGTCTCTATTTATATCTGCCATGTGACCACTATGCTGTCTGCCTAAAAGTACCATAACATTTTGTTAAAGATACATTCAATAGAAGAAGAATTGTTTGCACAAACACTACTGTTTACTGTAGGAGACTCAGATGATTGTTTTAAGGCATTGGGTAAGAGAGAACTTTGCACTTGTCACTCCAACCAAGAGAGCTCTATCTTTTTGTTAGAGTTGGAGACTTCCACACATCACTAACCCCTGGGGCTTCTCAGCAGACCTTCTCATGGAGCCCAGAGGCTTTCATGTAATGGGGAAGGCTTTCTTCTTAAAGCTCTTTCTGGTTTTGAATTTCCCGAGGACGGTTGCTTACATACAGTGCCCCAGCATGCCAGCACTATCTATAGACACAGACCCATTATTACAGCCTTTTGAAATTTAAGTAGTGAAAACTGTTTTTCTTCACTTCAAGTAATATAAACGTTGAAGTTTCCGTGTTACTTGATAACCTAGCAGTAGGCAAACAAAGATGCAAGGGTTCAAGCTCATAAAGATAATTCAAAAATTGTAAACTTCTTTCTCTGCATGGCAATATTTTATGGTTGGCATCTGTGTGCCCTCTTTTTAACTTCCACAGTCCATTTTGCCTGTAATTTAATATCTGCATATAGCAAAAATGCCATTTATTTTAAAGCAGTATATCGAGTTGAAGGTCAGCTTGGCAAACATCAACTTAAAAATTCATTTTTGTTATGGTAGCCACTCTCTACAGACTCATTTCAAGTTTTGCAGAATTTTTTTTTTTTTTTTTTTTTACATTGCGGCCTCAAACTTGAGGTTTAAAAATCACAGAGAAGACTACATAAGACTCTCATTTATACAAAGGGATTGAGAGGAATTTAGTAATATTACTTAATAGTTAAATGGCAGAACCAGGACAGGAACCCGGAGTCCCCCTGTTAGATGCCTTTTGCTTTTGTTGTTGTTTGTTTTTGTTTCACAGACTTTTTTTTTTTAAGAGCAATTTTTGGTTCACAGACAAACTGAGAGGAAGGTGCAGTGGTCCTTTGTTACCCCTCCCCCTACACGTGCACAGGCTCCCCCTTTATCTACATCCCCCACCAGAGAGGAAATTTGTTACCTTGATGACCTTCGTTGACACATTGCTGTCACCCAGAGTCCATAGTTTACATTGGGGTTCCTTCTTGGTATCCTACATTCTGTGAGTCTGGACAAATGTAAAGTGACACGAATCTACCATTGTGGTGTCAAACAGAATAGTTTCATTACCCTAAAAATCGTCTACGGTCTGCCTGTTTGTCTCTCCTTCCCTCCTAACCCCTGGCAACCACTGATCTTTTTACTGTCTCCATAGTTTTTTTTTTTTTTTTGCCTTTTTCAGAGTGTCGTAAAGTTGGAATCATACAGTACGTAGCCTTTTCAGATGGGCTTTTTTAACTTAGCAGTATGCATTTAGGTTTCTTTTATGTCTTTTCATGGCTTGATAGCTCATTTCTTTTTAGCACTGACTAATATTCCATTGTCTGGGTGTAACCCAGTTTATGCATTCATCTAATGAAGGACATCTTGGGTGCTTCCAAGATTCTGGCAATTATAAGTAAAACTGCTATAGACATCCATGTGCAAGTATTTATGTAAACATAAGTTTTCAATTTCTTTGGTAAATACCAAGGAGCATGATTGCTGGATTGTATGGTAAAGAGTATGTTTTAGTTAGTGTGTTTAGAGAGAAACTGTTGAACTCTCTTTTAAAGTGACTGTACCATTTTGCATTCCCACCAGCAATGAATGAGAGCTCCTATTGATCCACATCCTTACTGTTCTCAATTTTGGCCATTCTAATAGGTGTGTAGTAGTATCTCATTCTTGCTTTAATTTGTGTTTCTCTGATAACATATGACGTGGAGCATCTTTTTCATATGCTTGTCTTCCACCTACATATCTTCCTTGGTGAGCTGTCTGTTAAGGTCTTTGGCCCGTTTTAAAAATCATTTTTTCTTACTGTTGAGTTTTCAGATTTCTTTGTATATAATGGATAACAGTCCTTTATAAAGTATGTCTTTTGCAAATACTTTCTTTCAATCTACGGCTTATCTTTTCATTCTCTTGACAATGTCTTTCAGAAAGCAGAAATTTTTAATTTTACTGAAATTCAGCTTATCAGTTCTTTTCTTTCATGGATTGTGCCTTTGGTGTCATAGCTAAAAAGTCATTGCTGAACCCAAGGTCATCTGGATTGTTTCCTAAGTTCTAGGAGTTTTAGAGTCTTGGGTTTTACATTAGGTCTGTGATCCAGTTAATTGTTGTGAAGGGCATAAGTTCTCTGTCTAAATGCCCTTTGCATTTGATGGGATGTTAGAAAATTTCCTGCTACTCAGTAAAATCTATTGGTGCTATCATTGTTGAGGTTCTCCAAAATAAGAAGCATCTGTTGTTACACTGTTCAGTCTTTGCTAGACTCACTTCAGGATGCTTCAGATGTAACAGTGAGGCTAAAAAGAAACTCTTGTCATAATAAAGTGATGACCATACATTACATTGGTGCTGACGTGTTACTGTTCCACCTACTTTCCTGTCTTAGCATTTATTGTTAACTTTTTATGTATGTGGTAGGTAATTCAGGATTTAAAATTACTACCATAGGAATTCTAGAAATTAAACATATTAATTGTATTATCAGGCTTTGAAAATAATAAAGTGATCACAAATATTTATAAATACTTTTAAACTTTTAAATTTTAAATTATATATGCTGATTATTTTACCCAGGGAAATGTGATCACTACCCACTCAACGTGGTTTTTATTGTAAAATATTACAGCTTATGAATTTTAGGTAGAAGTCATTAATTTAAAAATCTTTGTGAGGCATTTACTTAAGGTAACCAGTCCAAATTTATTTATCTGATAGCTTACTCTGTTGATCAACTTTGACGGTTAGGAGAGAATATTAAGGCCTGACTTGTCTGGCAACAGAAAAAATACTGGAGAGGAGATGTTGTCAGTAGGAGCATAAAACAACATCTAGTATTTGATTGAAATCAAAGGTAAATTTTTTCTAAATTTGTTTCTGTAAAGAAGATGGAGATTTTGAATCATTCACAGAGAAATTTCTGCATTAAAAATTAGTGGATTTTAGCAAATACTAATAAAGCACCTACTAAATGCCGGGTACCTCACTAAGTGCTAGGAGATGCTGTTTGGAATGAGAGATGGTCTTTGCCCCTAGCAGCTGCACTGTCTGATGTGGAGCATCTTTTTCATATGCTTATCACTGTACTGCTGATCCCAGAACAGTGCTCTCTTTAGTAAGCATTCAAATGTTTAATGAGCACAATTTGAGTTTAGAAGAAAAGTAGGCAAATGAATTAATACCAGATAGTGGATAAAATAAAAATCATTGCTCTTTAATTTGTAAATAACATGTGATATCTTTATTATATCTTTAAAAACATTTAGTTGCTGGCTGGGCTCAGTGGCTCACGCCTGTAATCCTAGCACTCTGGGAGGCTGAGGCGGAAGGATCCCCTGAGGTCAGAAGTTTGAGACCAGACTGAGCAAGAGTGAGACCCTGCCTCTACTAAAAATAGAAAAAAAAAAAAAAATTAGCTGATCATGGTGTTGCATGCCTGTAGTCCCAGCTACTCCAAAGGCTGAGGCAAGAGGATGCTTCAGCCCAGGAGTTTGAGATTGCAGTGAGTTAAGATGATGCCACGCGACTCTAGCTTGGGGAACACAGTGAAATTCTGTCTCAAAAAAAAAAAAATTAATTACTAATAGTAAAAGTTCGGTAATGTGGGAATATATATTTAGAAAATGTGGTTGACAGAAGGATATTAGAAATGTGTATGTGTGAATGACAAATAATTCATAGGTTAAAAAGTTCAGTATATTGATATGCTCTTCAATGTCAGTCTCTCCTGTTCATTTTGAAAATCTTTGGAAATAAGAACTCCAAAGATGTCCATAAATTTTGTACCTCAGCTGAAAAGCTTTCCGATAAAGGGAAAAATAAGATTTGGTGTTTGGAACTAGTTTCTGGAGACTAACAGACAGTAGAGCATCAAATTCTCGTTCTCATTTAAACCTTTTATAGTTGACATCATATTGAGCTTTGTGCATAGTTTTCTCAGTGTCACCTCTGAGTTATATTTAAAGTTAGGTCACATTCACTGATGACAAGGATTTTGAACAGAGCCAACTTTCTAGCATCTGTCATTGTGTAACTCAACTCTTTTGGAGGGAGTGGACAATATGTTTGAGACAGGGGTAGGCAGGAAAAAGGAAAAGAAAATAGAAAATGAGAGAGATGTCTTAGTCAGTTTGGGCTGCTATAACAAAATACCATAAACTGAGTAGCTTATAAACAACAGAAATTTATTTCTCACAGTTCTGGAGGCTGGGAAGTTCAAGGTCATGGTGTAAGCAGATTGGCATCTGGTGAGGACCTGCTTCCTTCAAGAAAGACACCTTACTGTAACCTCACATGGTGGAAGGGGCAAGGCTGCTCTCTGCGGCCTCTTTTGTAAGGGACCTAATCCCATTCATGAGGGTTCAGCCCTCATTACCTAATCACTAATCACCCCCCAAAGGGCCCCACCTCCTAAATACCACCATTTTTAGGGTTAAGATTTCAATATATGAATTTTTTCAGACCATAGCAAAGCATGAGCTGAGGGAGAATGAAAGGAGTTGCAGGCCTCATTGTGTGAGTGCTCTACCGTGGGAGGTGTCAAATTACTAGGTGCTTTCTGTTCTGGTTGTAATCTCACCACAAGAGCAAGCCTCTGATGTGCTAACCAAACAATAACCAGGTTTATGCCCTAGCCTAAGGGAAGGCTTGGGGAAGTAGAGGTATAATTGTATCTAGGGTTAGAGGGATGGAACATGGGATACAGGTATTAACAGATAAAATGGTCCCTTGACTGATTCTAGATCCCAGTGCATAAAGACATTCCGAAGGTTATCCTGTTATCTGATTCTCGAATAGAGCCACTGACTTGAAGTCAGTGTTACCTTTAGGAATTCCACGCGTGTGTTTGAAGGGCACTTATTATACAAAGAAGTTCTATTTGTAAAAGAGAGTATTTCCATAGATGACACTTGTATTGGATTTGACATAAAACGACGCCGTATTCCTTTAGGTATACTTAAATTTCACAGAAGTTTAGATTTTATAAAACCTATTTTTTTCTCCTTAGAAGAAATATCCTAAAAGTTTTTCCTTTAATTGTATATGAAAATAATTATACTCAATTCATAATTTGATTAGATATTCAACATTTCCCAAAACTATATGTGCATTTCTCTGTATTCTCATGCTTAGAGGCGATGACTGTTGTAACAATTAACAAAATACAACAACATTTTTCTCTAGTGACTCAGCTTTTTAGAGGGTAGTTTGTGTGTTATCCAGAGTATTGTTTTTTCCTTGTGGTTATTTCTGTGTTTGCATATGTACTAGAAGGTTTAGGAGTGGAGAAGGAATGCTCATCCCTTGTGTATATGCTGCTTCTAAGTAATAGTTTTGGAACCTTCTGATGAGGGAGGAATCAATTTACTTGTTACTGGGAGACATCATTTATCTATGCTATTTCCTTTGCTTATATCCCTTACTTCCCTTGGCTGATTTAATTGAGAGGAGGTCATGTTATTACTCATTCCAGAAACTATATTTTAAAAAATGCTCTTCATATTACTAAACCTGTAATACAGAAATGGTAAGTGATATAAACAGGTAAACTGAATTACCTGGCCAAAGTCACCAGTGACTCAAATAGGTGGAGCAGGAATTTATGACACTCTTCCTCTAACAGGACGACTGGTGCCAAGCTTTCCTGGTATTTTATATATTGTCCCAGCTCATATTCTCTATATCACTGAAGGATTACATTTGAAAATACAAGTTACTGTAAGAAAGCCATTGCCAAGCTAGTGGTCAACAACTGCAAATAATTTCTTGATTTACACTATGCCAGAACTGTGTTCCTATTAAGTAATACTTTAGTTTTTAGTTCTTGCATGCATTGCAAGAATGCCACCAGTAGCAGACATACAGAAATACTTGGTTAATAGGGAGCAACTAGAAGAATTAATCTGAAAATAATAGAATTATTATTTCCTATAAACCTGCTGAATTCTTTTCTGGCTCCTCAGCTAGTGATTAAAGAAAAATAATGTGGACATGAAGGGAGAAAGCCTTCCTTCCTACATGGCTTTCAGTGAACAAATCAGAAATTAGGACTCAGAGTAATAGTTCTAGGAAGTGCTTAAAGTGGAGGAGATGGTTTTATGACCTATGTTATCTAACGATCTTTGTGTGAAGAAACTATGAAAACAGAAAAACATCTTTTGTTCTCCAGACTAAATCTTCATAAGCCACTGTTTTGTAGTTTTGAATCCTGTTGAACAACATTCTGAGGTTATTAAATAGAGACTTTTTGTCTTTTTTATTTTTAGCATGTTCAAGTGTATATATTAATCTCTGGAATGTTGAGGGAGTGACATTCCACAAGCTTCAGATATTTTTTTCTGTTGCCTATTGTAAAGAGGAGACCAGTAAATTAAGAATGTTTATTTCTCCTTTATTTGCTTTCTTTTTGGAGCTCTGTTACAGAATAAAGAATTTCCCTCTGTGGATGGATTATTGAATAGAAAGATCACTGTTTCAAGATACTGTTTTCTGACAGTGATTAATGATTAACAAAGCTAGTATTAATAGAAAAGCTTTTTTGTAGTATTAAATTTCTACATGACCTGGCACAGTGTCTGTGAACAACAAAAATACAAAATTCATAAAGTCCAGGTTTAGAACTGAAATTGTACTCCAAGTTGCAGTTGTCAAAGCCAAGTTTCTCTTTTAGTGTTTTAAAGTATGGAGATGTATTAATAGATATCTTTGCAGTATCTGTCATAATAAACTTGTTTAGTAGTAGATTCTGAAGTAACTGTTAACTAATTTTTGGAGTTTTAGTACATTTAATTTAATTTTCATGCAGACATTGTGCTATAGTAACAAAGCAGTCAATCATAGGCTTGAATGAGTTACCAGTGAAAACTAATTGATTATTTGGATGAGCTCTACTTTATTTATTTATTTATTTACAGTTCTAGAGACAGATTCTTCACCTTGTAAATGTGGCAAATTAATATGGTTTTGAAGCTATGTTCTAAAAAGAGAATCAGTTTGAGAAAAAGAAATTAGTGAAAATTATTAGTAGAAAAAACTGTTCTTAGGGCTAAGTGAACTAAATTAAGATGAAAAGATTCTTAAACTATTTAAATAGAACCAAATATTACCTTTCTTTGATAAATGTGAAACTGATTTAAGGGACAGGGCTTTGGATATACAGGTGTGTCTATAAGGTTGAGGGAGGACCACTCACCATTGTGCGCAGCACTGGTCTTTGTTTCTTGACTTGTTTTCTTGGTGGTTTGCTTTCTGTTGGGCTGTTGGCTCTGAACAACATAGTGAGGGATGGAAGAGTGATATATGTGATTTTTGAATGTTAAAAGAACCACTGAACTGGTATTGGCATTCTTGTAATTGAATATGTTATTTCTTTATTTACTTTCAGTTTGATTAATAAGCTTAAACCTGGTGTCATTAAGAAGATCAATAGACTGTCCACACCAATAGCAGGTTTGGTAAGTAATAAATTATTGTCAGAACTAGATTTCTTTGTCTTTGAAATGTAAAAATGTGGGCACAGGCAGGTTTTTGTATCAGCAATTATTGTTGAAATTAGGTTATGGATTTTATGCTCAAGAAAAGGGGTTTTAGTGATGTCCCCCTTATATCTGTAGTTCCTTTCTCTGTTTCCCTTCTGCCTGGAGGCTTTTATTTTCTTTATTTTTTGTTTGTTTTGATTTTTGTGCCCTCAAATTTTATATTTCCTCTTTCTTGGCTTATTTCTTCCACAAGTTGCATTTGTTTATGGTCACATTCTTCCTGAAGCTTAGTCCTGCGTACCTTGTTTGCTGGCTGACCAAATGACTCCCCAAACTAACAGATGTTCACCAGATGTTAGGATTCTGCTGCTTCATGCTATGCATTACCCTTACCCAGCACACAGATCCTAAGTGTACTTGCAAAAATACTAAAGGCTGCTAGCTCTTTTGCTTTATGTATTTTTTCTTTTACTTTACGTAATAAGTTTCTTACCAAAGTCCTGGGTGATGTTGGATAAATCGCTGTCTTCCTCTTTGCCACAGTAGTATTATCCATGAAATGACGGTGATGGTCCTCGAGATTATTTCTATCTTTAAATTCAGGATTTTGTGTACGAAAAATACATCATGCTGTCATTATGTAGCTATTCTGATGGGTCAAGACACTGGAGGCAGCAGTAATAATGTGGGCTGTGTCTGTAGAAATAATTTATAATTACATACAAATCATGGATAATTTTCGCAATGTTAGAATTCCTTAAAAATCAATGCTGATGACAGGAGTCAGTTAAAAAAAAATTGACAGCTAACAATTGGAATGTAAAAACAAACTGCATTATCTCTGGGATATTCATGCTGTTTATAGTACATTCAGGAAACTTCTGTTTGGCCATTCATGTGTTTACAGATGTTCGAGGCATGAGTAATTAGAGTTAGCAGTTCCCAAAATTTCTGGGTTTGTAGGAGGCATGAAAATCCCATCAGAATCTTGGTAGGGATAAGTCGGTTGGAGAGTGTTTGTTATTGGAAAATATCTGTCTAGGAGAGGAAAGAAAAGTTTTTATAGTTTTCTTTCAAAATATAGAATATATGTAAATTTTCTAGAGCAGTTGGTCACAAATATTAATTCCTTCTTACCAAGTTGACTGTATTTTACATCTATCATGAATAGGCAGTTGACCTGGTAATTTTGTTGTCTCAAATTTGGTTAGGTAAAAAATTCTATTTTTATATATATATATAAAAATATATATATATATAATTGTTTTCTTGTAATATTAATGAGTCAGATGATATTTGTTATTTAAGGAATAAAATTAAAGAAATTTGATTTTTGAAGTCTTTCTAGGAGGAAGCATTCAGTTTAATAAACTATATGAAAATGACTTAAAAATAACATCTGTGAATATTAAGTTTGTATTGAAAATATTGTATTTTTTTTTTTAAATGCTTTTAGATAATGCATTTATTAAACATACTAGCATGTGCCTGGCATATGGTAAGCAGTCAGTAAATAGCATGGGGGTGGTGTTGGGGGAGGGTCATTAATTTTATTTCATACATAGTACTCCATGGAATCTTTGCAGCACTTTTCTGAGACAGGTACATTCACCGGGACCATCACCCCAACTCATAGACGGCAAAGAGCATCAAGGAGTGATTTCCATAAGGTTTTCAAAGACAAAACTGCACTAGAATCCGGTTCTCACAAGACCCATCACGTGGTCTCTGCATTCAATTTAATGACAAAATCTCCATAGTTACAGAGCAAGAATCTGTTGAAGTTTTCCTTCCTCATTAATTCCTCTGGGAGAAAAATCTCCCTAAGGCAGCAGATACTGAATCTTCGATGTGGAGCTGCTGAGAGACAGTTAGGAAAAGCTGCAGATTGTTTTTTGCTCCTGCACTTCAGAATCTGGATTCCTTTCTCATTTTTGATCCCCAGTCTGCTCCCATTAAGACTGATATACAATTTTGGTTTTTTTTCCCAATTTCATAAATATTTATTGAACTAAAAGTTTCTGTATAAATCCATTTTGTAAATTTTTTTATTTCAAAATATTAAGGGGTACAAATGTTTTTGTTGCATAGGTGCCTTGTATAATGCTTAAGTCAGGTGTCACCAGAATAGCATTCATTGTACCTGCAGTCTTTACCCCCACCCCCTACCAACCTTCCCTCTTCTTGGATTCCAATGATCTTTACATCTCTTTGCGCCCATGTGTGCCCGTTGTTTAGTTTCCACTTACTAGAGAGTGCTTGTATTGTTTTGTTTTACCATTTCCTGAGACATGAAAATACTCTGTCTTTAGTTATTCTTAGTTTATTGCTTCAATTTTAAATTATCATGTCTTGGATCAATTGCCTGCATTTTAAATTAAATTAGCCTTTGATCTCAAACACCCTGCATATTTGGAATGCTTGAATTGTAGTAGTTTGTTGTTGTTGGCCACTGAAGGTTTTATTCTATTTTCTGATTGTATGATTAGATGAAAGCACAAATGTATTTTATTTTTAAATCCAAAGATCTTTCCAAGTATTTCTGTTTCAAGCATCAGAAATTCTATCTAGTTTGGATTTATCTCTAGAAACTAAAATGAAATGTACTTCCGGTATATTAAATAGGACGGTTTTCCAAATACAGAACACTGAGCACTTTCAATTGGATGTTGGAGTATAAAAGCTGCAGAATTGGGCTAAGCCCAATTGGTTTGAAGTTATCATCATGCTTCATTTGACTCCTACCCAGGCTTGTTTGAAGGAGATTGTTAGAAGACTTGGTTTTTGACACTTACAGAAGAAAAATGAATGATCTCAGCCCGATTCTTTATACTGCTAATTTTGTGTTCATAGCACCTAATACAGCGGCTGATACTTATAGGAGATCAAAGATTTTTTAGGGGATGAACAAATAAGATTTCCATTGTGAAAAATAATAGGTTCTAATATTGGGTTTTTTATGTGATAGTATTACAGGTTAAATTGTGTTCCCCCCCAAAAAGATACATTAAAATCTTAAACCCCAGTACCTCATAATGTGACCTTATTTGGGAATAGGCAGATGATGTAATTAGTTAAGATGAGGTCATACTGGGGTAAAGTGGGCCCCTAATCTACTGTGACCCATGGCCTTATAAAAAGATAGCCATGTGAAGACAGACACACAGGAAGAATGCCATGTGAAGAAGGGATTAAAGTGGTGCATCTGCAAGCCAAAGAATACCAAAGATTGCTGGCAAACCATCAGACGCTAGGAAGAGGCAAGGAAGAGTCCCCGATAGGTTTCACAGGGAGCATGGCTCAAAAAGTATGGGACAATAAATCTTTGTTGTTTTAAGCCACCCAGTTTTTGGTACTATGTTTATGGCAGCCATAGGAAACTAACACAGATAGGTAAATGTTTTAGTTAATACTTGCTTTTTTAAAATTGTTTTGAGACAGGGGCTCACTCTGTTGCCCAGGCTCGAATGCAGTGGCGTCATCATAGCTCGCTGAAATCTCGAACTCTTGGATTTAAGTGATCCTCCCACCTCAGCCTCCCTGGTAGCTAGGATTACAGGCAACACCACCACATGTAGCTAATTTTTAAATTTTTTGTAGAAATGGGATATCACTATGTTGTCTAGACTGGTCTCAAACTCCTGGCCTCAAGCGATCCTCCTCAGCCTTCCAAAGCACCGGGATTATAGGCATGAACCACTGCACTTGGCCTATCCTTTTTTTTTTTTTTTGAGACAGAGTCTCACTCTCTTGCCTAGGCTAGAGTGCCGTGGCATCA
This sequence comes from Avahi laniger, assembly GCA_963575035.1. NCBI lineage: Eukaryota > Metazoa > Chordata > Mammalia > Primates > Indriidae > Avahi > Avahi laniger. The sequence continues at coordinate 31,144 of CAUYSK010091668.1, forward strand.
GCCTAGCTCACAGCAACCTCAGACTCCTGGGCTCAAGCAATCCTACTGCCTCAGCCTCCCAAATAGCTGGGACTACAGGCATGTGCCACCATGCCCGGCTAATTTTTTCTATATATTTTTAATTGTCCAATTAATTTCTTTCTAATTTTAGC